>JAUMHB010048446.1:0-17006 GCA_032359685.1 Pittosporum tobira
TGAAAAAGGCAAAAGTGCAAACCACAAGCTTGAATTTTTTACCTGCTTGTGCTTTTATATAGATACATAAATTAAATGGACATATACATCTAATTAAGGAAAAAATGTGCATGAGCACATGCTCACGTAGTTGCGTGAGTATGAGTGCTTTAAGAAATGTACCTCCAACAAATTGATAGTAAAATGTAGACCGCTTAAAACACTCATGCTTACGTAATTGCATGAGTATTTGCTCACCTCCTGTGTTATCTCTAATTAATTACACCATTATCCAAAAAATGATAAGTAAAATATAAAAAGTATGCAAATTAAGAAAATTTACTTTTTAGGAAATAGTATAGAGTTGATACTATAAAATAGATAGATAGAGAGAGAGAGAAAAAAAATAGTCATGATGTGACATAAAGAGATGACAAATAAGTAATTATAAATTAAAAGTAATATTTTAAATCATTCATGTTGAGATAATGAAAAGACACATAAGCTCTTCTTTTTTTTTTTTTGAATTTTTAGATTGAGTATTTCTTTATATGACACATGTTACAACAAATATTGATTGTCTTTATTTTTTATTGTTATATTCTTGCCAACGGTTAATATTCTTAAACCTAAAAGAAATCCGCAGAAAATGCATGTGATTTTTTCACAACACAATTATACATGGACGCAATCAAGCTTGTCCTTCATCATTGGTAGACCATGTCCCATATAATTCTCATGTGATCAAGACTCGGCCGATGGGACTTAACTGCATGATTGGTTTATTCAATATCACGCTGCCTCAATTGATTCGATTCTATATGTTAACCAATCTAAATCAAATGGATGAGGTTTCTCAATTTATCATGTGTATGGTAAATGAAAGTTAGACCCTATCCTAACCTATAGTTTTAGAGAATAATAATGGAAGTTGGAATATTATAAGTTTAATTATAAAGTGTCATATTTTTCAAGTGTAGACTTTCCAACACACAATGAAATGTCGTTTAAAATCAAAGTTTTTTTTGGTTATTGTGTTTGTCAAATTAGAATCGAAATCGAATTATGTATGATTTTCGGTTTAATTAAATATGGATGATAGTAACCTATTTTCCCATTTGGCTAAAACCCTTATAGTTTGTCTGTTCATTGTCACTTAATTTTGCTTAGTCTTCTATACTATAATTCTCTTCTATAAATTTTTTCTTGTTATTTTTCCCGTCTTATTAAAAGATAAGGGAAGACTATTCTTATCTCTAGTAATCCAAACAATATTACCTAAACGTATACCAAATGTTTAATTAATAGAACACAAAAAGAATTAAGAGATTTTTAATGGATTCACGTGGAACGCGAAAAATACAAATGCAACTGCTTCTATATTTTGTCTCTATGTGGTTGTATATCACCCAGCCATCATAAATCGCACATATGCTATAATGGTTCCAAAATAAAATTAGATATCTTGGAAAAAAAATATTGTTTTATGAATAGATTTTCTAATCAGAAAAATGTGTTTTTAAAATATTATTTATAGGGATGGTGTAAAATCAGATGTGTATTTATTTATAATAAAATGGTAAATTAAAAATATCATAATACTTTATTGTACTAAAATAAAAATTATCTACAATTTTAGAACTTACTAAAAAAATAATTATTTCTATATTAGAAGAGAGAAAATATTTTTAATGTTGAAGAAAGAAGAATTTCGGAAGTTTTCTCTTACATAAATTATTTGGATTTTATTTAATAATTGCTGAAAGTTTTCCTTCCTAAACACTCCAAGAAGATTTCTTGTGACCATGAACTGCTAGAATTTTGTAAGAAATGTTAAGTGGTAAAGGTACCTATCAACCTAGCCTTCTGTCTATAAATATACACACGCCTTCCTTTTCTGTACTATATATGCTCCATAAACTCTCAGACAAAATATTAAAGCTTTATACGCATATATTAGACCATGCACCAAAATTCTATGATTCTTTCTCCGCCAATCCCTATTGTCCAAAAATTTAACATTACAAACATGGGTTTACGAGAAATTGGAGCTGCACTTCCTCCTGGATTTAGGTTTTGCCCAAGTGATGAGGAGTTGGTGTGCCATTATCTTTACAGAAAGACTGCAAACGACGAAGTTTTAAAGGAGAGTACTCTAATGGAAATTGATCTGCATACATGTGAGCCATGGCAACTTCCTGGTAGGCTCCTTTTTCCCTCTTCATTTTTTTGAGTAATAATTATCCCGTGTCATTATGATTCATAGAAATATGGGGATTGGATTTTGCTTTTGTTAAATTCTTTCAGAATCCTTCGATCTTTTCTTTTGTCCTTTCGAGTTTGGATATCCATTAAACTCAATTCTCCATGAATACTGACGTTTGGAATAGTCTCTGCTTCTTTCTGATAACGCTAGCCAGACACCAAGAAGGTAACTGTTTAGTCGAGCAGACAATATATATATATATATATATATAGAGAGAGAGAGAGAGAGAGAGAGAGAGAGAGAGAGAGAGAGAGAGAGAGAGAGAAGTGGGGAAGGGGGAATCACATGATGACATAGTAGACAGATTCATTCTATTCAGAATTATTTTATAAAAGGAGATTAATCAGTTGGTACTATGGGGTTCTTTTGCTGAAATTTTGTACTATATTTGGAGTGCTTTTTTATCTAGTTTCCTTTGCTTTTTCATATTTATTCCTCTCCTAGTGGGAAAGCCGGAAGGGCCCTAGAAATAAGATCTTTATTTATTTTGGGTGGTGCTGATCTGATTCCCTGAAAGCACTTTGTATGTTGCAAATCCTCGGAAGAGTTTAAGGAACTTCTCATCAATCTTTCAAACAGTTTGAAAGATCTTCAGTTCATATGGGATTTTTCGAATAGATCTACTGTTAATGATGTTTTGGTATGTGGTATGCTTTCTGATTTACTTTTTCTCAATCTTTAAACTTCTTCGATTCTACAAAAAATGATTGTCACCTCATCGATTAGTTTTACAAACTGACGAGATGGTCATTTTTATTTTCAAAACAGACCTAGTGTATGATAGAACTAATTAAGAAACATTTACATACTGTATTAGATAAGAGATTGGAGAAGCAACATAAGGACTACTTGGTTCAGCCACAAATGCCTATATTTAGGAGAATATAATATTATTTCTACACAAAATATTTACGTCAAGTTGAAGTATTTATAGACAATAATTCGTTGTGATAGAAATAAGGATTATCTCTAACAAACCTAGATATAAATAATCATAAGTTCATATTTACTGCTTATAATCTTCTCTCTAATAATATATATTGATACGAGTTATATGTCAAACGAAATTTACACATTAGTCAAACAATTATTTTAGGGCTGGCCATATATAATTAGTTAGTTCGTCATATATTAGTATTTTTTACCAATCCTAGTAATATACTGTAATAATTAATGTCTTAGAAACATAGTCTGTTTATGTGGGTGTAAAAAATAATCCTTTCTGAAAAACTTCTTCGTATTTTATTATATATTCATTCTTACATCTATAGCAGTTTAAATCAAATTATGCCTATATAGTTATTATATAACATATCACTAGTTCACGATTTCTATTTTTGTGCTGTAATCCTATAAGAGTACAATTGTGATGCTTTATCCTCCAATTCAAAATTGTCCCAGGCATTCCCTAAATAGTAAAATTATAGAGTTTTTTGTTTGACGTGCAGTGTTAATCTGAACATAATTGGAGTTGGGATATATATATTTTTTGACTCTTTAATTATGTTCTTGGAAGTAAATTTTTTGAGAAATTTGCTTCTCTGGATAACATCAATTAGTTTCTTTTAATAGAGTGGTTAATATTTACTATTTCAATAAGGTGGCAGTAATATCTCACGAGGCACAATAATTTACTACAAATTATTTAATAATTTACTCATGTGAAATATTCTGTAGAAAATGACGTATAAACTACGCGATGAAGACTTGATCAGTTCCTCCAAGTAATTCTACTACAACGAAAAAAGTTGAAACATTTCCCAATCTTTCATCTGAACAGTCTCAAAACCTTGGCAAAAGACCTTAACATGAGTTAAAAGATCAATTTGACTACTTACCAATCTTCTGAGTTTGACTTAGAAAATCAATCATGTGTTGCTTAGTTTCTAAGTTTCACATTATTCTTATCTATAACTTGTATTATTTGCGTCAATTATGTATGAAATGTACTGATTTGGAAGGTTGCCAATTGCTTCTTCTAACTGCTAAACATACGACTTTTGTGTACATTTTGAAGAGACGGCAAAGCTCAATTCAACCGAGTGGTACTTCTTCAGCTTTCGAGATCGCAAGTATGCCACCGGCTTTCGGACCAATCGAGCCACCACATCTGGATACTGGAAAGCTACCGGGAAGGATCGTACGATTACTGATCCGAAAAGTAATGCTCTTGCAGGGATGAGAAAGACTTTGGTTTTCTACAAAAATAGGGCTCCAAATGGGATTAAAACGGGTTGGATCATGCACGAGTTTCGCCTCGAAAACCCACATCTTCCTCCTAAGGTCTGTTCTTGCTGCCCCTTTTCTTTTCTTTTTCTTTTTTTTTTTCTTTTTTTTTTTTGCGGAATTTCTTAATTTGTGTCTCCTTTTTAAGTATGCATCTGTGTGCGTAAGAGGGGAGAAAGAGGAGAAGCGGGAATCTATAAAGTGGGACTTGTGTCTCTTTCATAACACCCTTTCACTCAATTTCTCTCAATGCTATTCAAAAAATAAAAAATAAAAAAAATTCTCTCAATAGACATCTGACCCTAATATATATACTCTCTATTCTAAAATTAAAGATATTATCTGTTTTAATTAACGTAACATATTTGTGAAATCTTAAAATCAAATTTAAAATGAATTTATTTTAATTTTATTAGTGTCAAAGTCAATATCGTAAGTTACACATAAAATATTACGGTGTATAAATTTTAAAATTTTGAAAAATTACCAAATTTTTTTCGTAATTTAAATTTTAGAATTTTACAAACCTAAATTAACATAATTCAAAATTATCTATAATTTTGGAATGGATGAAATAAAAAATTTCTCATGAAGTATGACTTTAAAAAATATGGGGTGAGAGATATAATTAATGGAGGAGAGTGACCCTATAAAGTGTAAACAGAACGACTTATGAGGAGATAACTTTTTTGTAAGAAACTTCTGAGAAACCCCTTCGAAAGAAGACAGGCATCCATGTTAGGTCCTCCTTTTACACTTATATTAATTGAAGTACTTCAGCTTACTTTTCTTTTAATGCTAAAGTGACTTTAGATGAATTAATACAGGGTACGTTTTCTAACCCTTTTCTCGAAAAGACAAGAAGCAGACAATATACGTACGCATACACCGACAGATTTGCATATATGCAAATTATGGTTCTTTGGGTATTTACATATACATATTTATAATATGATATTAAAATATTATATATATCTTTATATAACTTGTCCCAAAATAGCAATCTCGCTAATTATCAATGATTCATAGAGATAGATATATGTATACTGTATACATATAATGTTTTTGTAATTACTATGCAGGAAGACTGGGTTTTATGTAGGGTATTTCACAAAGCCAAGACAGAGAACAATAATGAAATGAGCCCACAAAATGTTTTTGAGACTGAGGCACCATCTAGCTACACTTCTCCTGTAGTTGAACAAAACCCTAATAATCTCCAAGACTTATCACCATTGAACCCTAATTTTCTTCAAATATCTCATGGCAATGAGATGATGATTAACTCCAAGTGCGAGGAAGAGGAGTACGGATTCTTATTCCGTATGAGCTTCGAAGAGAGCAACTTGGGAGACGGAATGGTTTCAAATATTATGGAGGAAACGAGATTTGAAGATGATCACGGATTGATGTTACACTAATAAAATTATGGAGTAGTTAATTAGGAAAAAGAAAATACAATTATTGTCCATTTGTGAATGTTGTAGTGTTGGTTTTGACGTGAGACAATTTATTCGTGTAGGATGGATCGATGTTTACAAGATTTATCAAATACTATACATAAAATGGTAGCTAGGTAGGTAATGTATTTTTTTTTTTCAGACTATAGTGCATGTATACAAATGCTAGTGTGTATTATTTTACTTAATTTGTCTTTTGTTAAAGATTTGATAGTAATATTCTCTTATTTTCTTCCTAGAAATTGGCAGACCAGATTAATTACAAAACATTTGTATAAGTCTTTCTTTCTTGCCATACATATTTATATATAATCAACTAAATATTGTAAGTGCCCGGTCCCAAATTAAGTTGGACTTCGTGAACCGAACTTCGGCTCGGATAGGGTCCTTGAAGGTGGTCAACTAGGATACTCCTAAGATTCTCCCTATATCTATCAGATAATCCTAGGAACTTCTTCCCAAAAAAAATTAGGAATAGATGAGAATTTCTTAGTTGGAGTCCATTTAATCTAGCCTATCTAAGAGGTTCCCTAACTTGATAAATAAGCTAAGATCAACTCCATATAAACCATACCTCTTAAACGGTTCAATAAGTCATTCTTAAAACTCTAATATTCTTCTTATTGTTTATATTTCCTCTTATATTGTTATTTACTTAAACATTAGAGAGGGCAAAACGTGGGAAAAACCTTTGTTCCATTTCTGTAGGCAACTCTAAGAGGCCTAATTTTCAAGGATAAATGATTTAGGGCACAAATGTGATTCAACAATTGACGCTAAAAGGAGGTCTATTTTATCAAACTTAAAGCGCAAAATTTTTCAACAAACCTTCTAACCAGATGGATCCGCTCACTATAATCAAAAGTGCTCCTTAGATCTAGTCTCGAAGACTCGATCTAGGATCCAGGAAAGATGCTTGCGACCGAGAGAAATCATGCCCAAAGGCATACCTAGATAAACACAAAAAGAAGACATTCCATCTAACTCTGCTAAAAGTCGCTCTAACAATTGAAGGAAAGGCCATGGTCGTCGAACCCCAGATTACCATTTGAGTATAACAACTTGAACAGCTTGAACAGAGGATACAAGAAGCCAAATATAGGAAACATCAGTCAGGTCCTCATTGCCCTACCGGGAAAGATGGAAGGAGTGTGGTGCTCGAACACCCTAAATCTAAGGCATTGATGCCCAAAGTATCCTCCCACCCCAAGAAAGGTGAAAAAAAAGAGTCCACATTGATCTTTCGAACCACAGACCAACACCGAGAATAATAACCTCCGCAACTACATGGCTCAGATGGAGAGAGAAGTCAATTTCAAGGTTTGAACTGGGGTCAAAAAGTGTAGTTTCCATTCATCGTTAAGATTCAGAAAGCAAATACTAAGAACCGGATCAAAAATCCCAGGCAACTTTGGAATCAACGACGATAGTGAGGACCCTATAACCATATCACAAACTATGAGATGACTATGAGGCACTATGGCCACCCCAAAGCCACATGGTGTACACTTTTTAGGACCACAAATGGTTGGGAAGGAGAAGGCTTGGTCGATTGGGAGCTTCGACCAACTGAAAATGTAATTCAATAAAAGGTTATGTGAAAGTCAAGTGGCACGCAAAGGGATTATCTCACTCTTAAACATCCAGCAATGGACGAACGAGAGTCTAAGTGGGCTTGTTCAAAGATTCAAAAATGGAATGACTAAGTTATAGACCTCGATGACTCCTATTTTATGAGATTTTTCCAATTCAAGCTCAACAAAAAATGTCTCAGGACCTTATGGCATCACGCATTCGCCACAAGCCCACTAACCTGACGCCATCTTGTTCTGAGTCGACTATCAAATCAAGGTGGACTACACCTTTGAGGAAAATGAGAAGTGTGCCTCGAAAGACCCTATGTTCGGAACACAATTATAGGACGATTGTATATCTAAGAAGCCTTCCTAGAATGATGAAAAAACATCTCAGAAGAATGGTAGAACTTTATGGAAAGATAACAAACCGAGATACAAATGCACCATTAAACATTGATAAGGCAAAAATACTGAGATAAAAATTATGAGAAATAAGATGCAAAGACACCATTAAACACTAATAAGGAAAACAATCTTTCAACCCCAGAGATGTCGAAGTAAAAAAATTCCTCTTACATACCATTAAACACTAATAAGGCAAAACTATTAAAGGAAATCATGCACATTCTGTTTTATAAAGCTCGGGGAATGGAAAGATCCCCAAACATAAAAAAGATAAGACTTTGTATTTTTGTTCAAAATGATTGGGGACATGACACAAACATGTGATATCTACTAAAGGATCCAATTGAGAAACATGTTAGAAAAGCGAAGGTGCCTTTATACATGGATCACAACATGGACACCTCGAGCTCGGAAAAGGGGCTCATGCATGATCAATCAAGAAATAATCAACACGATCTACAGAAAGATAGGGTTAAGTGGAACATAAATTGAGGAAGAAGACATATTCTTGAACAGTTTACAACGTAAATCAATGGCCCACCAAAAAGACCAAATCGTCCTTGATGACCATCACCTTTATGGAAATAGACTACTTGGGAGGTAAAACATCTGCAGGAAGATGCATTAGTCATCATAGTGAACGTCGATGGGTATTTAATGAACATGATACTCGTTAATGATGATAGATCCACTGATATCCTGTAGTGCTATATATACCAACAGATGGAATTTCATGGCAAAACTATGAAGCATTATGTGAAACGCCCTCTCTACAGTTCTGGAACGAACCTATACCCAATTGCTAGCACAATTGAGCTTCCTACTACCTTTCATATAATATCTTGTTAGAGAACCCTAATGATTAACTTTTTATGGTTAAAGTATCATCATCACTGAATACGAACCTAGGACATATAACCTTCACGACCCTATAGGTGATTTCCTCAATACCTCATCTAAATATGAAGTTTCTTACTAACATGGTGACTAGTACATGTCACGAAATTGTTATCTAAAATTACCTAGTTCATAAAGAAAAAGAAAATAATAACTGTACAGATGAAACAGTTTAATAAAGGGCCGCCTAAGCTGCTAACTTAGCCGTGGATGATATAGAAGAGATACAACTCGACCGTGACATCCGAAAAAAGTTAAAGTAGGACAGGACCTCGTCGCTGAACTAAAGGGAAGATTGGTCACCTTACTCTGAAAATATAAAAATGTATTTGCATGGACTGTGGATGACATGCCTGAAATTGACATAGACTTGGTTGTTCATTAACTAAGGGTCAATACCAAACACAAGCCCGTCCGATAAAAAAAGGCCATTCACCCCTCAGCATTAGCCTGCAATTGATAAGGAAGTGAACAAATTATTGAAGACAAGTTTAATCGCTGAGATCTAGTATAGTAATTAGTTGGCACTCCGCACATGTGATGATGATCAGAAAGGCCAATGCCAAGTGGAAAATATGTGTTGACTACGTAAACATAAACAAGACATGTCTTAAAAGACTTTTACCCCTTGTCGAGCATCGATGAACTGTTTGATATACATATCTTGTTGGGTACAACTAGCTATTTATGGTTTTATAATACATTCTTAAGACTACATTTATTACACATAAGTCCATTTATATTATTTGCCCTTTAGCTTAAAGAAAATTGGGAAAACATATCTAAGGTTAGTGAATAAGGTGTTCGAAGACCATATAGGGAAGAAGGAAAGGTATTATGAATATCTCAAAGAATCCTTCCTTAAATTGATAAAGAACAAAATAAAGTTGAATCCGAGAAAATGCACCTTTTGTATTTAGACTAGAAAATTTAACTGTTATATGGTCGGTGAAAGAGAGATAAAGTCGATCTAGAAAAGATAAAAACAATTTTGGATATGAAGCCCTTGAATAACATCAAAGAAGTACAAAGACTTATTGGAAAGATAATAGCTCTCTAGCGCTTCATCGCATGTTTGGTCAAATAATGTCTCCCATTCTTTGATATTTTGAGCAGTGTTTTAGAACTTGTTAGGCGGACATACTCGATAGAGGGAGGGCTTAGTGCATAGAGCAAGTACTCAAGTATTAATCATTATCATACTCGATGTACTCAACAATTAATCGAAAATTAACTAACTCGTTAAGACTTTGCTCAGAAATACTCGATTAGTACTCGAATGCCTAGAAAGAGTGTTAGAATACTATTTTGAAGAGGAAAAGAATTTTGAATGGACCACAACGTGCCAAAAGTCATTTGAAAATATAAAGAGGTACCTTTCTTAGCCTTTGTTGCTTATGAAGGTCAGGCTCGACGAGGATCTCTACCCCTTATATTGCAACCTTTCCATTAGTAGTTTGTGTCATACTGGTAAAGGAATATAATGGTCCAAAGACCTGCCTACTATGTTAGCCAGTCATTAAAGGATGCTGAGATAAGGTACTCAAATGTGAAAAAGTTTGCACTCCCGTTACTCATGACTTTGAGAAAACTATGCCAATACTTCCAAGAACAGACTATCATGGTTCTAATGAACAAACTATCACAAAATGCTACACAAGATGGATTTATCCCAAAGTCTTATCGATTGAGTGTAGCGCTTCACAAAATTTTGACCGAATCGAATAAATTGACTCAACTAACTAAATCAATGAAGTTTGGTTTAAAAATTTGTATAATTGAAACAAGTAGTAAGTTATGGTTATTATGATTTTTTTGTTAGTGATATACCCTTTGGTCCAATTATAAATCGTACTCCATTATTGGTTGTAAATAAGATTGTGTCGAAAAACTGACATTTACCTAACTTAGGTAGTTATAATGTCTTACTAGAGACCGCTTATAACTTATGGGCCGAAAAAGAGTTTTAGGCCTACTGTTAATTTTAGGTGAACCTACAGGGTCGCACACTAAGCGAACTAGACTTATAATGTATTGAGCCTGATAGTTAGGGTTTCCTTGTTCTCTTGTATCTCAGATTAATAGGGGCGAATTATAAAAGGAATGCAATACGCCTTTTTCGTGATAACCCTAATCACCGCGAGATTGAGAGACTTAGATAGAAGAAAACCGGAGAACTGCGCATAGTTCTTGGGAATCAGGTATAATCAAACTTGTATTTTTGTTTCAATATATGCATAGTTCTTGAGAATCGGATAAATTATTTTTAAATTTTGCATCGATTTTTGAACGGAGATCCAACATTTTTAACTATAACCGACCGACCAACTGATAATATATATATAATCAAATGTAGCTCCAAACATACTGTCCTCTCTGATCAATCGATGAAATAAACTAATAACTGACTTACCAATAATTGACAAATGAACTAAAATTCAATCGGGTTTGGTTATAGAGTATTATCTAACCGATATCTTCTAATCAATTGATTTTTTTAGCAACAATCAACCATAACTGATTGATCTACATCCCTAGTTGAGTGATAAAATTGGAGCATGTCAACATTTGATATGAGCCAAGGACAGTGATCAAATTAATAACAAGTTCTCAGCAACTTTGGGGTTAGGTTTGCCTTCCCGGATAAGATTCTCTTTGAAAAAGTTCACAAGCCCGAATAGGGAGACATGAGCTATTCGAACCTATTGGTTCATTTACTTGGTTAAAGAGTCGGAAAGACTGATCTTGATAAACCCTGAAGGATTCAAGGTTAGACAAGTCCTAAAATTCAAGTTTTAAACAACTAATAATGATATTACATACAAGCACTATTTTCTATACTCAAGCTCTCTATTCAACTTTAGACCAGACATGTGAAAGCATATAGTGACTCAAAACTTGTGGTTAAATAATTTCAGAAAGATTAAAAAGCCAAATACCCAAGATGGCCGCTCAGTTGGCTATGGTTAGTGAACTAGTGGAGTAATTGGATTACTTCGAGCTCGCTGCCATTATCTGGGTGAACAACACAACTACAAATGCTTTGACCAGGCTGGCCATGACAATATGGCCATGACAAACGAGGCCTTCCTTGAGGGCCCCGTATATATGGAAACTCTAGAAAAGTTAATCTTAGAAAAAGGAGACGAGATGCAAGTAGACCAAAAGGTCAACTGGATGATCAAGATCGTCCAGTACCTGAAAACTAGGGTATGGCCCAAAGATAGTAACAAGGCTCTGAGAGACCGAGACTGATGCACAAACCAACAGGCTTTTCTATCTTGGACAACATACTATATAAGTGTGGGGCAAACTCACCCTATCTTTGGTGCGTCGAGCCTGAGGAGGTGGACAACATCCTAAAGAATATCCATGAGGAAGTCTACGGGGATCATGTTGGGGATAAAGTTCTGGAACTCAAAATTATGAGGCAGGGACACTATTGGCTTACATTGATGTAAGACGCAAAGGACTATGTTAAAAAGTGTGATAAATGTAAGCACTTTGGGCCCGTGCCCAATTTGCCATCCGAAAAGTTATCATCCATCCTGAGTTTGATTCTTTTTGTTAGATGAGGCATAGATTTGATGAGGCCTTTTTCCGAAAGACTAATGATACTTCCATAATTTTGATCGTTATAGCAGAGTACATGACTAAATGGGCGGAAGTAAGACCACTTATGATAATCATATCGCTCAAGTGTCAGGAATTCTTTAAGGAATATGTCATGATGAGTTTGCCAATATGAAGGATAATGATCTCTAACAACGGGGCATAGTTCATTGATGATGACCTCGAAGACTTCCTAAACAAGCACGAAATTTAGCATAAGAAGGTTGTGGTGAAACATCCTCAGGCTAATGACCAAGTAGAAGTCACAAATTGGATTCTAGTGTAAGGAACAAAAAAATAATAAGAGAAAGCTAAAGGTTTGTTGGCAATAGAACTTTTAGAGGTCTTTTGAGCCTACGGAATGACTCCAAGGAGCACTATTGGATATTATTAATTATTATCGTAATTAATAAATAATTACAAATAATAAATTAAAATTATATATGCCTATTGGATTGAATAAGACATAAGATGTGACAAAGTTTGGAACAACTTAGTTGATTCCTTTTAATTCAAGAGAAAAGTGATCTACATTAATTACACAGCCAAAAATAAGATCAAATTATGATTAACTCAAGTCTATTTTCTTTTTAAATTTAAATCAAGGATATTGAGCAAAAATTGTTTTTTGATCAATGTCTGTTTGGCACAACTTATTTCAGAACAACTTAAAGTTTATTTTATAATTAGAATAAACTATAAGCTGGAAAAAAAAAATCTATTGAGTAACTTTTTCAAATAAGTTGATAGTATAGATTATACTTAACTTATAATTTTTTTAAATTAATAAAAATAATTAATTTTTAAAAATAAATTTTAATTAATTTTAATAAGTTAAAATAAACATACCTCAAATTTAAGAATCCACCGCATGTACAACTTTTGTGTACGAGCTTTGATGGTCCAACATGCACTTTTTGGTAGACTCAAAAAGTCCCCTTTCAATTAATAGTTGGAGCCCCTCCTAACTCTTGCTTTTACCCTCTTCTTATCACAATATTGGATTAGATCTTGGGGGTCGCACTTTCTCACCGAACATGCCTTGCTAAGGATTTAAAAATAAAATGAATATTTTCACTTCCAATTCAAAATCGAAAATGAATTCAGGACTCTTTTTTTTTTTTTTTTTTTTTTTAACATAGAACACACTTTTTCCATCTCAAAAGTCCTTTTTTAAAAAATCAAAAATTATACCATTCTCCTCAGATATAACTATACTCATAAAATATTACAATAAATATATTATAAAAAAATTAAATATTAAATAAATATGGATATTAATTTTGTTAAATATACACTCGAAATAGCCACTCCCTGAAGGAAATGGTTTCTTAAACCCTGGTCAATGGCTCTTATTTTAAGGTTCACAGGAAGCATGTGAATTCTCCCATTGAAAAGCTCTAATCTGATCAAATGGAAAAGAAAAAGAAGATGCAGACAGTGAAACTGGACCACTGGCCCAATTTGGGAAAAATTTATGTGAAAACTGATTTTTAAAATTAAAATTTAAAAAAAAAAAAAAATGCAAGTAAACAGTTGACGTAGTTGGGTAGTATTAGGTACTGAGCCAATTTGGAGAAGAAAAACAAATTGATACAAAACGAGCTCATTTTAGGTAGGCTGGCATGAAGCCCATAAAGAATCCGGGGTGATGACTAATTAAGCCTCTTAAAAACGTAGTTAAACACTGCCACGGCCCAAATATTTAAAGGAGAGAAACTTTTTTTTCTTTTTTGGGAAACTTCTAATATTTCAAATCTCTTGTTTGTCACTTTTTTTTTTTCACTTGAAAAAACAAAATAAATAATGTTAATTTTTTTTATATATAATTATGAAAGATAGGTTAAGTGGCTATTAGAGATATTTTCAATAAAATAGTATGTTTTTTTGGGACTCTGGAAAGAATTAATCCACTAATACTACATCGCTTTCTCTCTCTCAACACTTTCATTTCCGAATGTTCTATATATTTTTTTATAATATTTATATTTCAAAAAATTAATTCAACAAAATTGATAAACCTTTCACTCTTTATTCTTTTAAATATTTGAAGGACAATGATTTATGCTCATTAAATTTTTTTTACATCTGCTCTTTCTTTATCATTAAAATAAATTTTTATTCTAAAAAATTAACCACATACATTATAATTAATACAAAAGTAATTTTGACAATTACAGTAGATAATTATGGACCGGAAGCAGCTCGCTCCTTGCAATTTTAATTTTTTGCTAGACTGGACTAGGGACTAGAGTAATGTGAGTCATGTGACAACGTTAATGGACAGTCTTTTCGCCAGTGAAAACGACCAGTCGATCAGTTTGGTCAAAAACCATTCAGCATGCAGCGCAGTCTGCGCATTCCACCGTTTACATCATACACATGCGAGTTTACTATTCCTTCCGTTCCAGTTAAATTATAATAATTTAATTTTATATAATATTTAAAATATATATTTAATATTACAATTTTAAATAAAATAATAATAATTAATATTATTATTATTTAAATAAAAAAAATAGTAAATAATAGTTAAAGTAATAGAATATAATATTAATATAATAATTTAAAATAAAATAATAATGATTAAAATAATTGACCATATTTAATAAAATAAAAATAATTTAGATAATTAATATTGTTAAACTTTTTAAATTGAGTATGTTGTAATAATGTAATATATATAAAAAAAATATTAAAATATAAATGAAACGGAATAAATATATATTGTAGTAGGCCTCGGGGTTTTACATTTATAATGTTAACGGAGACGGAATGAATCAGACCTTTTTGTTAAATAAGATAACCGTAAATAATTTTTTATTAAAATATACAAGTAAATATTAAGCAAGGAGAGAGAATATTTAATTTTGGCAGACCATATAATAATTTTATGGTTCTAGATTTTTGAGATCTTTTTTGTCTCCCATTATTCAACCTAGCTCCGTCCTTGGTATCAAAAAAAAAAAAAAAAAAAATTATAATATACATAATTACTTGCATCATAATATTTCAAGAGTTGCACTTGCATCTCATGTTACATGTATCGTACATACAATATACATATATGTGTGTATAATACATGTAACAGTTCAAGTTAAAACAGATATTATAATTTAGTTTTATGTTTTGCAAAAATTAGAGAAGATCCCCAAAAATAGTGTATTACAATAATTGTGCGAAGGAGGGTTTAACTTTTAATTTAAGTTGCTATTTTATTGGCAAGCTTTTATTTCACAATTCTTCAAAAGAGGAAGGGGTATTATTAGTTGCCTGGACAATTTTTTGAGTTAATAGAATTTAAAGAAAATTAAAAAAATATATTTAATAAGTCAAATTTAAAATTTCAAAAAATTAATTCTAATATTCGGATTTTTCCAAGTTTCATGGACATGATTAATTCAATTTTATTGTTAAATTTCAAATAAATTAAATTTAAATTATAAACTCATTTGATTGACAAATCTTTGTAAATGAATTTGCAAAACTAATGTTTTAAAACTTAGTCTATACGGTCGAACAGGCAGCCTAATAGGCATCTCACAAAATGAATCAAGTTATTTATAATTAATTAAAAACTCGAATTGACTTTTTAAATGATTCTAATCAGCCTTTTAGGCAAATTGAGCGGCCTTGTAGGCGGACAGACGGAATAACTTGTATGTTAATTTTTAATTTTATTATTTTAAAAATTAAATAATTACAAGATAAATATATATCCAAGTTAAAAAATGAGTTTTAAAAGAGGCACAAAACACTGAGTTTCGCTGTGCGATACAGGACAAGATAGTGAAGAGTGAAAATGGTGAAAAGCAGGGCCGTTCTGATGCCGACTTGACAAAAGTTGACTGTACGGACCGCGTTAACTGAGACACGACGGGGTCCTACATTGACATGATGCCACGTGCAGAAAGTCCAAACCGAGTAGGCGTAGTAGGAGTAGGGAAGGTTTTATTACTGGGGTTGAAACAGTAACAGTTTTCTAAAAAATCTGAATTAGATACCAATAGGCATCATTTAAGTTTGATTTATTTTCGTTTAGAATCAAACGGTCGTTTATTATCGCAATTTAATTAAATATTTATGTTTTAATTTAATATTTTTTATTTTTAAAAATAAATTATTTTAAAAATATTTTTTAATTTATTTAAAAAATTGACCAATAATAATGTTTTTAAATTTATAATTCATTTAAATTAACTTATAATCTTTGTGCCGTTTAAAATAAACTGTATCCAGCGCCGCCCTAAGAAGATTAGCCATTTATAGCATTAATTTCGATTTCGAGCCCTAGGCGATAAACCTTACATCCGCCAACAATATTCTCTCTCCTATAATATTATAATTTTGTACAGAATTTTAAAAATATATTTAATATTATAATTTTAAATAAAAATAATAATTATTAATATTATTATTCAAATATTATAATAATAAAATAATAATTAAAATGATAAAATATAATATTAATATAATAATTTAAAATAAAATAATAATAATTAAAGTGATAAATTATATTTGATAAAATAAAAATAATTTAAATAATTAATATTATTAAAATTTTTAAATTAAATATATTATAAT
>JAUMHB010048457.1:0-10950 GCA_032359685.1 Pittosporum tobira
GCTAGTCGAAAATTAAACGAGCCTAAAATTGACTCAATAAATTATATAAGTAAAATTTCAACAAATCAATAATCGGCTCAACTCGATTTATTTACACTCCTAGTCAAAGTAGTTCAAGCAGTAGTTCAAGTCCCTTGACCAAGCTTACAAACAAGAAAAAGAAATTCTTGTCTATCTTTCTAGTGTTGGCTTCTATTTCTTGCATCAATCGTGTCACCCAAATACTATTGTTATTTTCAACACTTGCATAATTGTTTTTATTTTTTGAATTCATATGGAGTGATAAGAGTAGGAATAGACTCGACCTCTAAACTTACTAAATAAAAAAATTCTTACAGCTAAACTATCACCTTTAATCTACACTTGCGTATATTCCTTGCGTATATTCAAATTCAAATGAATTTCGCAAATTAATTTGAATAATCAAAATATATCTATGATTTTGAAGCGCGACAGAGTATCGTAGATGCTAACCAAAAAGAAAGAAAGAAAAAAATAATCTAATACAACATACCCTCTCCAATTTCCATAAACGAGAAGGGACACAATTGCAACCCTTGAAGGATAATGTTTTTCTATATCAAGTGGAGCGTGTGTCCTCTCAAATAAACACGATTAACTAACAAAATTTTATACATTTTATTGTATTGGAATGAGCATCCCTCTTTAGAGGGTTTTAGTCGAGTATATAGGTTGTGATCACATCTTTGCATTCACAAAGGTTCGAATCTCGTCTGCTCCCCCCCAAATTATGATATGTAATTTATTTTTTTAACAAAATAAAAGGAACATAAGAGCTTCACCCAAGCCAATCCCTCCCGTTGCCAACTCCTTTCGAAGTTGGTTCAGAAGTATACATCTGTATATAATAAATAAATAAAAGAATCGTTAATATTCTTCAACAAATCCATCATAATCCCCATGGAAGTCATATTTATCCTCTACATTTCCATTACATAAGTCATCCCCATCGTATCCTTCCGTAAAATCCCCTTTTCCTACATCTTCCTGGTATTCATCGTCATTCCCCATCTTGGAGTCGTCTTCGTTACTGTCTTCTGGTTGAAGCTCCTCTGCTTTGTTGTTGTCAGTTCGACTTTTCTTGGATTCCTGCTATGATGAGAATTCATACTCATTAAAAAATCCATATACTGAAAACATCTTAGATGGTTTCACAAAATCTAATAAGCTGTTGCTAAACAAATTAGTGAAACATCCTTCTGATTGAAACAATGAATATGTAGCACTTCCATCCCAAGAATGTTTTTTTTATGAGAGATGGTGTATGTTTAGCAAAATGATATTCCCTCCATTCTGAAATAACGGCCCACTTTTGACTTTTTATGTTCAAAATTATTATTTTTTAGAGGTCAATAATTAAGCATATACAAATACATTTTCTAAATTAAAAAATTGGACTTTGTAGTAAATTGTATGTAGTTTCTTATGGTCATATACCCTCCGCCTATAATTTATAAATAATGTGACAAAATTAATTCTAAAATTGCTCAATATTACTCATCATTTATTTGTTTCCAATTAGTACTACTTACTGCTAGAGCTGCAAGAAAAAGACCTGTTTTCACCTTTATTGGACAATTTTTTTTTTATCTTAGTTGTACCAGAAGTAGAGAAAAGTTGATATAACTGGGGAAGAAATACGAGTCTGGCAGCTTTGGCTTATGAATGGGAAAAAAAATAACATATCAAAATAGAAGTAGGATACTAAATAATCACATAAAGGAACAATTTAAAAAGTTAGAGTGACGATTAACATACAGGTTCACCAAAGAGTTTGTCCAAAGCAGCCTGATTGATTTTCTTGTCAAGTCCCTGCAGAAAGAATCCACACAATGAGTAGATGGGGATAGCATAGCATGCATGCATGCATTGAAAGAATTATGTTGTGTAATTTGTGACAGTGATTTGGGTTCTGAATATACAAATGCATGGTTGGACTATTTCTTGGACCGAATCAAAGAGTGGTTTTCAAGTCATTTGACTTCGATACACTCCAGAAAATATCACAGGAAATTGAAAGAGCTTCAGAAAGATGGTTTTAGATGAGGTAATTTGCTGGAAACATAATGGTGGAAATTCCACCTTGTTCATCTGCGGTGAAGAGGAGATTTAGTGAGGGACTGAGGGGGATAGATGATGAGCAGAGATAAATTATAGGACATTAAATGAATTAATTAGTTGACTATTGCAAATTACTAGATGTGTCCTTGAGATATAAAAGAGGATGAGGGTAATTTAGCTCCAAAGAAAAATGGGTAGATTGTTATTTCTACCCATCAAGGGAGTAGCATGCACACGTACACACGCGCACGAGCGCACATATTCTAAAGAGGAAGAGAAAACTTACTCCTTATGACTATTTTAAATAGAGTAGGAAGCTCCAATTCTATCAGCGTGTAGAATACCCCAAATCTATCCTAGTTAAGGATTCAAGTTAAATCTCAACAATAGTATGACGTGCTCTCATTTACTTTCACTAAAATATGAACAAACTAGTTTCCAAAGTTATCTTTTTCTTTTTTTTATCCCAATATCTTACAGTTTTAGCAGCCATTCGGAATGCTGCCTCTGAAGCAGTTTGAGGAGGTTTCGCATTTCTAGCCTCTGCTGCTCGTTTTTGTCGTCTTTCCTGCAAATCAAGATTCATGGGAAGAACATTAAATTCACAAAAAGGTAAAACTACAAATAGATATCAATATGAGGGGCTGTGAAAAAAGACAACAATAGTAGTGGCAAGACAACAGCACCAATAATAAATAAATAACAAAACAAAACAAAACAAGAAGAAAAATAAAATGTAACATTCCATCAATTTGCAACTTACATATTTATCACAGGACTTACCTTTCTTAATTTTTCCACAGCTGCAGCAGCATCTGCAGCGAGCTTCTGCGCATCTTCCATGCCCTCTGGACAATTGCGCAAATAAGCTTCCCTTGCCACCTCTGTGGCAGCTTTCTTAGCTGCTTGTTCCTGTGCCACATCAGCATGGACTTAAATTCAGCAAATGAATAGGAATAATTAAATCAAAATCAAAACCAAGACCTTTTACCCTTCTCATTATGATAATCCTAACTTACAATTTTCATTATAAATACCGATAAAATTTCACATCTCTAAATATTTTTAAAAAGGTTCTCTAAATATTTTTAAAACACCTTTTTATGTAAAATTATAATTGAAAAGTTATTTATAATTGTCGATTTTTTAGTTATCTCTAATTTTGAAATGGAGGAAATATTTGCAGCTGAAACTATAATCAGGCTAGTGCATTTGTGCATACTATACATGTATTAAACAGCAAAAATAAATGAGATCACCTCTTCATATTCTCTGTTTAATTCTTCCCATATCATCTGCTTGTAACGCTGCTCCTCCTTGTTGTGAATGTAACCATCAACCTATTTAAAAACTCATTAAATACTAAATGTAGGGTATGCAAAACAATAAACAATTGACACAAGCCCCCAGAGTCCCCAACCCACCCCAACACCTCCCCCGTCCTCTCTTCCCCCCACCGAAAAAAAAAAAAAAAGAAAAGTCCAGCTACAAAGTTACAAAAAAAAATTTAAAAATTAGGAATTTTTCTTATACTGAAGCGAGACGTCATTGCACACCTCAAGATCATCAATATCAGAAAGAGTTTCTGACTCTTCGCATGCTTTATCATCAACCCCACGTAATGTACCAAAAGAAATATCATCAATGGCTCCTGAAATCCAAATATTGAAGCAACATTTTATGCCGACCTCAATATTAAGCCTTCGCATTGCATATCTATTTATTTATTCTATAATTTAATTTGAAAAAGAAGGAAAAGTTACCAATAGTATCACCCTCTGTAAAGTGCGCATCTTCATCTCTGCTAGCCCCAAGGACATCCAATTTTTTTCCTGACTAATAAAGTAGAAAGACAAGGCAAAAATAATTAGCAATAAAAAAATAAGACAGAGGACATAATTATTGCAAAATGTATACCAAATTCAGAAGAAAGATTATTACGACTAAATAAATCATAAAGACAATGTCCTGTACATTTAAATAATTATCATGACTTGAATCCTCAGCATTTTCCTCAATATTTGCTCTTGCCATTCTCTCCTGTTCCGCACGTTGAAAAGCTGGAGGTTCCGATCCTCCGTCCAATCCTCCAGAAAGGGCCACAAACTGTATCAAATAGTAGAAATATGGAGAACAACGGAAAAGCCTATAAAACTTTTTTACGGAAAGTCAAAAAAAAAAAAAAAAGAAAGCAAGGAGTCATCACCTCTTCATAACATCTTACACAAAGTCCATGCGCAAAAGCTCGTATACCTATTTCGTCCTTATGTTCACATAGCACTTCACTTCCTTCGGAGACTTTTAACCCAATGGCAGGGCATTTATTTGACCTACGCTCTACTTCAAGCTCTTCTGCTTTTTCGGTGAACTCCTTAATCTAGTTGTCATGGGCAATTAATATACATTAAAAATTAAATAGGAAAGTTAATTAAAAAATATCATTAATGTACAGTGACATACAAAAGAAAGGTAATGGGAGCTGTTTTCTTCTGCTCTTTATTTATTTATTTATTTATTTATTGATAAGTAATAAATTCATTAATAATGGCATCAAAAGGGGATGCAGTCCCAGAATACTAAGAGTGTACAAGTATGAACGGAAGACGCTAACCCTACAGGGAGGTGCTCAGACAACATGGACCATTTTAAGCAACATGGCTAAACTCCATCACAAAATCAACAAAAGACACTACTTAATCCGGATAGGATTCAATCTGCCAAAAGAACAGGAGACTCAAAAATAATGATCTATTTTGCACAATTAACTGCTCTTACTCCTCAAAATATCTACAATTTCTTTCCTTCCAAATAACCCACCACAAACAATGGGGCAGCATATTCCAATGTTTCTTCTGAATCATTGGCATTCTCGCTCCCCTCCAAGCTTCTAGCAAGTCCAGAACCGATGTATGCATCATCCACTCCACAACATCTTTGGCAATGTTACAATGAAGGAGCAAATGATTCATTGATGCCCAATCTTCCTTACACATCTAGCATTGATTAACCAAAAAATTTACCCCTCAGCTGTAATGCCTTTTGCATTAAGATGGCTCTTGTGGGGCTGTTTAACTCGACACATTTGAAACATATAGAATATCGAGGTTGCAGATAACTTAAACTTTTCATGATCAGTTAACATAGACTTGTTCAGTATGGGACATAGTTCTTCTTGAACAACTCCTTTTTTGCTGATATAGTAGTTGGACCTTCTAATTTTTTTTGTGTCCAATATCTAATTAATGATTGCCAAAGAGGTTGACCAAGTAACTTTCCAAACTTAAATCGCTACCAAAAAGGGTAAAATTAAATTACCACAAAGGGGGACGACAAACCCATATCACACAATGCAAACTAAAATGTACAAGAGTCATTAAATAATATCATATAGTTTGATGCTAGAAGGGTCAATCCTCATCTTTTTTCACCTTCTAAATGTTAAAAATAAAAAAGAAAATCAAATATCCATTCACATGGGGCACTAATTACAGTGTGGGCCCATTAGAAAGACAAGGGAGGAGTAAGACTGCTTTAGATTTGGGAATGGGATAATTTATTATGATTCACGCATATATCAGGAGACCGCTAATACAACATGGAATAGAGGACTTTGTATATTATGAGGAGCCAAGCGAAGAAAACATACCGTCAGGCTCCCTGATTCGGTATTCTCGAACTCAATTAACCTCTTTGTCAATGTTGCTTCACAGATATGTACAATTCTCACCTGAGACAATTCCAACAATTCAAAATACAAAGCACCCAAATAATATAATAATGCCAAATAGTGGAATTATTTACCAAAAGCCAATTAAGTTGTGGGCTAAGAGTATCATATAGCGCATATACTATTATACTATCCCAACTTTAAGATCAATATCAAAAACTATTAATATTAAAAATAGAATATAGCACATATAATGAAGAAATGAGCTGTCCTTACAATGTCTGACTTGGTATACTTGTAACCATGAGAAAGTGCAGATATGTATAATGCTGCACCACATAGCCCACTAGGTTTTCTCCCCGTCTGAAAGCATTTCAAATCATCGAAAATTAGAGCAACAATTTACAAACACGTCACGTCACATCACACCACAAATGCATATCTATATCTCATTTAAATATGTACACACACTCCTTCCGAACCAAATAAATGTCCTCGATTTTAACTTTTTCTTTTTTCTTCTTTGGTTTGTCCCACAAAGATGTCCTATTTCCTTATTTGTAAATTACTTTGTCCTATTCTTCCAAGAATTCCCTTGGTTACTGTTTTGTCAACTTTTCATTTAAAATATCAAACAGATCAAAAAAAATAAAATAAAATGTTGAAATGATATTCAAACACAAATGAAATAGTAGCTGACTGAATAAAATGATGAGAGAAAGAGAAAGAGGGGGACAGAGAAAAATGAAGAATTTCTGACGTGCCTTTGTACGGTAAGTGAGAAAAATACAAAAAAATTATTTGAATAGAGAGAGAATCATACTAAAATTAATGACTGTTTAAGAGACTTAATAGGGTAATTGAGGAATGAAAAGAATGAATCAAAGTGTAAAATGCAGTTAGGACGTTTATTTTTGGATGGAGTATTAATAACATATGACCTTACCTGAATCCAGTCCCGTTTCATACTAGCAATAATTTTAAGTGCTGTTCTGGTAACAATTTCATCTTTCTCTCCCAACAACCCTGCATTATGCAATTCTTTTAAGCAACCCTCCTAATTAATTAGGAGATTCCCAACATATTCCAACATCAAGGAAAACCTCCAAAAGTAAAATCAAAAAATTTAATAGAAAAGCTCCATTAAAATATTTCAAACTACACATAGCGGGACTGAAAGTGATGAAGAATTTACTGTGTGAAAACCGATGAATAAAAAGACTAGGATCAACTGGTTTCTGGACATATTCATGTTCGACTAGGCTAAGTAGTTTGCAAAGTTGCAAATAAACAGCACCTATCTCATATCTGCAACAAAATTTAACTTCTTATTTAAGTTGCAAACAAACAGCACCTGGTTTGCTTGAGACACATTTAATTTCTCAAGAAAACAATCATAACTCAAATTACAAAGGTTTTTTTTTACCACCCACAAAGAGAAGATCCATACATATTTCTATTCAAGTACTCTGCGAAATCAATTAGAAGATAAGGTTTATTCTTCGTCCTGCGAAAAGCGAGTCAAATATCAGCACTTGCTATATAATTTCATCAGCAGTCTGAATAAAATTGAGAAAGATGAGTCAATATTGAACACAATAAATACCTTTTAATGTACTATTACCTCTTTAATTTGTTATGTTAGATTATTTTTATCAAGGAAATTGAGTCAGATAATGGTGAGATTCTTCGTAACCCTATTCTTGTTGAGGAGGAGATCACTGGGTTCTATAAATCCCTTTCTGAAGAGAAGATTGTAGATCGCCCAATTACTGAGGGTTTAGATTAGTCTCCTACTTCGATTGAGAAGTGTAGTTGGTTGGACAGACCTTTTGACATACAGGAAATAAGGGAAGCTGTCTTTGATATTGAAGGGCAGTGTTATTTAAGGTGAGGGGTGTACCAAGGCGCAAACGCCTCCTGGGCCTAGGTGCAAGGCGAGAGGCGAGGCACGGGCCTTATCGACATGAGGAACATAAAAATATATATATATATATATATGCACGCAATTATATAACAAAAAATCAACTATCAAGTAATTTATTCAAATTCCTGAGCAAAGTTTAACAAGTTCAAGAAATAACAATTACCTGCGTAGCACAATGGAAGTTTTTAAAATACAAAAGAAACAGCAAACAGAGCATGTGTCAGGATCTGTGATGATCCTGACTCTAATTTTTATATATTTTTGCTAGATTTAGGGAGAAATACAAATATAGGATAGATATAGAGAGAGAAACTAAGAGTAGAAATCAGTTAGAGAGAGATATTAGTTAGAGAGAGAAATCAGTTATAGAGAGAGTTTAGAGAGATGCTAGAGAGAAATCAGAAATAGGTTTTGGAAATTTAATTCGTCAATATTCAACATATTCATTACATCAGTCCTCTCCAGTATTTATAGGCTAAGTACCAGCACTATTTAGTAATTTAGCACGAAGGCTGGAGTACTATACAAGACTTACTATTACTACTTAGAACAAACAACATAGCAAACCTTGACATACTTAATATCTAATACTTCTTAAGGCAGATCCTGACAGCATAATTCATGAACAGAGCAAAAGCGGATTAAAAATAGAGTTGTGCTTTTCAATTTGATAATTTAATTTCTTAATACAATAATATTTTATGTTTCTTTGCTTGATTTATCAGTACATATATTTGTATATGTATCAAGACTACAAATTGAAAAAATATAAAAATTTTATCATCAGTATGTGCAGACTAACAGTACATAGGGTTTACATAAATATCAATCGCACCAGTACATACAGTGTTTACATAAATATGTTCAATACATAACTACAATATATAGGAGAAGCAAAAACATAACCAGAAGCAGAAAAAGAAGAACACAATATGGAGAACATCCGTAGAGATAGAGAAGAAGAACAGCTGTAGAGATGGAGGAGAAGAGGGAGAAGAGAAGGAGGAGAGAGAAACATACCTTCTCAGGAGAAATTGGTAAGGTTGCAAACTCGCAGAGCCGCTCAGCCGCAAAGATGGATGTTCATAGACCCGATTTACCTTTTATGTACTATGGATGGTTTATTTCGAGTCGTTGGATCTCTTTTTTTAGTCTTCAAATTAACGGTCCAGATCAAAAGAAACAAAGTTTAGGTTAAGTTCCAGATAAGAGCCTCATGCACAAGAAGCCTTGCCTTAAAACAGCCTCATCTCGTGCCTAATTCCAGGAGGCGCACACCTCTTTGACACTGTTGCATCTTATCAAGGTCCAAAAACCAAGCCTCGGTGCACCTTGGGCTTAGGCGTGCCTTTAACAACATTGTTTTAGGGGATAAGGCTCCTGGACCTAATGGTTTCACTATTGCTTTTCTTAGGCAGTGTTGGGAAACTGTTAAAGGGAATCTGCTCAAATGTTTTCAGGAACTTTATGCTTGTGTTATGCAAAAGTATTAATTCCAATTTTATCGCCTTCATTCCCAAGAGAGACAGGACTACCAAAGTTTAGGACGCTACACCCGTTAGTCTCACTACTAGTGTTTATAATATTGTTTACAAGATTATGACTACGGTACTCTCTAAGAGGTTAGAGGCAGTGTTGACTGAGACTATCTTAGATTCTCAGAGTGCTTTTGTTGGAGGGAGACAAATTTTGGCTGTTGCTCTAGTTGCCGACAAGTTGTGAAAGATATCAGGAGGCAGGATTGTAAAGCTTTAATCCTTAAGCTTGATTTTGAGAAGGCTAATGATAGGGTTAGTTGGTTATTTTTAGATAATGTGTTGGATAGAAAGTTTTTTGGTGTTAGATGGAGGAGGTGGGTTTGTGGTTATCTTCAGACCTCTTGTTTCTCATTTGTCATTAATGGGGGAATCTAAATCTTCGTTTGGCTTCTAAGGGATTAAGAAAGGGAATTCTATGTCTCCTTTTCTCTTTATTTCAATTGTAGACATTCTTAGCAGGCAGTTAGGTTGGTTTGGTTGTCGGGTGTCCTGTGTGTGGAGATGATACTCGAGTATCCCACCTTCCGTTTGCTGACGAAACTTCTTTCCAAGGGATTTCAAGGTTATGACCATTTTACAGGTTTTTTGGGGGATATCTGGTCTTAAGTTTAGCTTGTCTAAGTGCAGCCTTACAGGTATTAATTTAGATGTTCTTGTTTTAGATGCTTACAGTTCGTTGGCAGCTTGGGTCTCTCAGGATTTGCATTTGACATGCCTTGGTGTGCCTTTAGGCAGTTATTCCCCCACTATTTTCTTTTGGGATCCGATTGTGGAAAGAGTAACCAAGAGATTAAATGGTTGGAAGGGTGCATTCTTCTCTTTAGGGGGTAGAATCATGTTGATTCAATCATGTCTTTCTAACATTCTGATTTATTATGTCCCTTTTCAAGCTTCCAGTTGGGGTGACTACTTATCTTAAGATTATTATGAATCGTTTCTTATGGTCATGGTCAAATGAGGAATGGAAGAATCATCTGGTAGCCTGGAATAAGATTTGTCGTCCTAGGATAAAAGGGAGTTTAGGTCTTGGGAATCTTGTGTCAAAAAATATTTCCTTTGCTGATGAAGTTATGGCAGTTCCCTTTGGAGTCTAACTCTCTTTGGCATGAAGTCATTAGGAGCAAATTTGGTCTTCACCCCGGAACGGGTGAGATGTGAATCCTAATAATGGTGTTACTCACACTAGCCCTTGCAAATTCATATCACAAGGTTCAAGTTTTTCCTCCCATTGCTCTCTTTTAGGGTTGGGGTTGGGGAACACATCCATTTTGGGAAGACAATTGGCTAGATAATGTCCCCATTATGACTATGTTTCCAAGATTATTCTCTCTCTCTCTCTCTCTTATTTACATAATGCTCCTATGACTCTTTTCATTCATTGGGAAGGAGATACATTCTCTCAGAACTTCCATTTTTTCAAGAAAATGATCATGAGGCATGATCTTCCTGCTTTCCTTGATCTTCTTAGTCAGGTTTCTCTTTTTTCTATCTACACCTGACAAGAGAGTGTGGCCTTTGGATTCTTCTGGAAATTTTTCTTGCAAGTCTTATTTTGATTTTCTTTTTCAGGTTTGATCCCCGAATGCTTTGCCTCTTTCTTTTTATATTTGGAAGGCTAAGGTTCCCTCTAAAATTAATGCCTTCGGAGGTCTGCAGTTGTCAATCTTCTTAACTGTAATAATTGGTTGCAAAAGTGAAGGCCACAGAAACACTTGTGCCCAGATATGTGTCATTTG
>JAUMHB010048468.1:0-11741 GCA_032359685.1 Pittosporum tobira
TAGATTCCGAATTGGATTCGAATTAGGTTACTTATTCAAGCCTATATAAGGTCTCTCATGTAATTGTTACACAAACATTCATTATTAATAAAATTACTTTCATTATTCTCTCCATAATTATCAATTATATTTAATTTTCTAAAAGTAAATTCTTGTTTCAAGTTTATTTATGCAAGTAGTAAATTTTATTTATTCATGATCAAGTTTATGCAATATCATCAAAAATATTATCTCTTCTAGAATTAGTTAATTAAAGGTTTCACCTTCATGTTTTATTACTGAAACATTGTCAGATTTAATTATAATGTAATTTTTATATGAGGAGGTGTGATAGATTATTGTTGATTAATGTTTATTTTTCATAATTCATACTTGTCCTAATTAGATTTTGATGGATTATGATTAGCATCCTACTGTCCCTTCCTGCAAAATTCAAGGACTTGGTTGGTCTCCCCTCTGACATTGCCTCTGCAGTTACAACAAGAGTATTCTGCAAAAAGCTATGACATTTAAGGAAGAAGGTCATCTTTACAAACATGTCTTTCTAATTGTAGATGGACCAAAAATTAATAATTATCTTTAATTTTGAAATGAAGAGATTTAGTAGTTAGGATAAATTTAAACTACATATATGATAAATAAAACAAACGAGAAATGGGAGGATCAATGGCACTCAACATGGAAGAAACAAGGAAACTAAACAACTTTTTTCATTAGAGAAGTGGAAAATTATAGAGCATTGCTATGGACTTTCTAGTTTCCATCTGGATTGAAAATAGACTTTCAAAGGAGTTCCTATGTTATTTTAGACTGCCAGGAACAGGAAGCAGGAGGATGTAAACCTGTGATAATAAGTACATGGTCAGTACAAATGGATGGAAATTAATTAAGGAAGACTAATGTCTTCTATGGGAGGGTAAAATAGTGATGGTGAGTTATAGTGTCATGTCACCAAACTTGTCCAAAAGCTTAAGCTAGTTGAGAGGCTCAACTACGTTTTTATAATATATGCTCCTAAAATGAGGACTGTTTTACATTGGGATGAGTTTCCACTTGTTTAGACTATTAACCTTCAGAAAATGGGTAGAAATTAAATGTTAATCATACTCAGACCGTTTGTTATAAAACAACGCAAACAGAAACAAATAGAGAGAAAATCGAAAGAAAAACAATAGAATTTAAGGTGGTTCACCCATTTTGAGTTACATCCATGACAGTTGTGGTATCTCACTATTTTCTGATCAATATACAATGAATATAAGAAAATCAGAATTCATCTGAAAGTACTTAATTAATGTGGATGACACATCTAAGTCAGAAGTCCGGCCAGCAAATGAAAGAATCAGAAGGTTGCTGTTAAGGACATGGATATAAACCATGCACATTTAGACGAAAGTCTAGTTCAAAATAGTTACTGGTTTATCATCTCCATGTCATCGTAATATAAATAAAACCTCAAAGATATCCTTATCCGCTTACATATTAAGTCTTAACAATTTCATAGTAAACAATCGATAAACGGAAGTGAGCTGGACTTCAGAGATTTGGGGGAGGGGGGAGGGCGAAGGAATATAACAATTTTGATTTTAGCAAGTGTACGTCTAAATTTGTCACACAAAAAATATATTTTGAGGGAAGTTTGAAGAGTTTTTCAATTCTATAAAAATATATGTAAATTCGTCCCTGTTAATGTAGGGCAGAAACACACATAGTATCTTAATATATGATGGGGACTAATCCAAATTATGGCTGAGGTTAGCACACCTTACCTTAATCTGGTCTCAGAACATAAGCACACGTGGATAAAGTCAGCAAGCCGGTCAAACCGGTCATCCTCGGACGCCCGATCGCCCATCCACAGTTCTCATGCAGACTCCCGGGTAGCCGACCGATCGTTACAAATACTACCCATGTGACCGCCCGAGCTTCTCTTACTCGGGCCTGGCCCAACAGAGGCCCCAAGGACCAATAATCATTGGGCCCAAGCATGCGTTAGTCCAATCGACAGGTCCAATAAGAGTTAAGCCGGCCCATCCAACCCAACAAGGCACGTCCCATCAGGCGGGATCCACGACTACTGTTCTCTCGGCCCTCGAGCCACAATGGGACTCCTATAAATACCCCTTCATCATCACTGTAGAAAGGGTCGAAAACTCTGAAACTCTGACAATACAATATTTCTCTCTCTAAAAAGTCTTTGCATTAATTCTAATTGCTGACTTAACCTTTAGAGAGGGGAACGTGGTCTAAAACGCCTTGCCCGTGCGTAGGTCAGACGAGTCCACAATTGCTTAGCTGGATGATAAGTTGATTTGATCAAAGAGGACGAACGAGCGGACCATAATAATATAGCTATCTGAGGAGCAAAGGATCTGTTACTCTCCCACTATGACACACAGTAATGTACTTACAATTGAGATTTTTTGTTTATGTACTTGTCGGAATACGATCGAAGTCCGAACTCTGAATACATATCTTTTCCATTATCTGACTGTCAGCTTTAAACTTTACCTACTTTCCGATGTTACTGTCATATAACGTTTATTGATGAATCTAGTCAAATGTTTGCAGAATAATCAAGCGTAATAGTCCAAATGAAAAAGGGCAAACTAAAATACAACAGAGCATATGTCAAAGACCTACCCCACCAGAAACATAAAATTGGTCACTTTTGAATGCATTGAATCCTTGAACTCTCCTAGAATAGTAGTGTAGCTAGTTGCATCAAAATTAATTGTAGCAAACCCTACCAGTATAAAAATGTGAAAATAGTATTTTGCCATTTACTTCAGATTTTTAAAAAACACGCTCACATTTTCAAAAGCTATCAAATAAGCTGGCATTGTGATCGTTCTATGTTTTCTACAACTCAACAAACTAATTGAGGGTATTCGTCCGATTTGTTACAATTTATTTCAAAATAATTTAAATTTTATTTTTTAGCATAACTAAGCTGTAAATTGTAGAAAACAAAAACAGTTATAGCTCATTTTTTTTCATTTATGAATCAGATGGATATGTACCCAACTTAACTATAACTTGTTTCAAAAAACAAGAATCCTAAAATAACTTATTTTAAAAATAAGTTATAAGCCGATGACATATGCATGTTATCAGTCATCTAGTATTTGATTAGAAAAAAAACTCTTAAATTCCTTCTATCTCCAATCCCCTAGATTCTAGGCTACTTGTATTGCAAATAGTAGTGAGCCTTGTTTAAAAGTATCCTTCCAATTTTAATCAGATTACAAAATGGACTTTTTGATTCACTCTCTCTCTTTTTCCTCTCCTTACAATCCTCTATATGCTATGTTACTCCATGCAAACTCATTCAGCCTCTGAATCTCCAATTAACAGCTGGCCCAAGCCAAGAACATTCCCCCGGCCACACCCACAGGCAATCCCCCTCTCCCCACTCTTCACCATCACTTCTCCACACAACCACTACCTAAACGCCGCCGTAAACCGCTACCGCCGCCAAGTCCTCGCCGAGCACCACCGCCCCCTTGTTACCCCTGCCATAAACCTCACCTCGGGAACCATTCCATTAGAAACTCTTAACAATCACTATAAGAGACCTCATTGCACCACCGCACCATGGGGTCAATGAGTCCTACACTCTCAACATCCCAGCCGCCGGGCCCCACGCCTACTTAGCGGCCGAGGCGCCGTGGGCTGCCATGAGAGGGCTCGAGAGCTTCTCGCAACTCGTGTGGGAAACCATTCAAAAATTGCAGCGGGGCTGTTTATTTGGGACGCGCCATCGTTTGAGCGCAGAGGGGTGATGCTTGACACATCAATGGATTATCTTGAGGTTGAAGATTTGTGAAGGACTATTAGTGCCATGAGTATGAATAAGCTCAATGTGTTTCTTTCTTCGTTTTTTTTTTTTTTTGGTGCCTCGCTTGCTTCGAGCTCGAGCAGAGGAAGCTCAATATGTTTCATTGGCACATTACGGACTCTCATTCGTTCCCTTTGGTATTACCTTCTGAGCCAAGTCTTGCTGCCAAAGGATCTTATGGACCCGAAATGCAGTACTCTCCTGAGGATGTGAAAAGGGTGGTGGAGTTCGGGTTGGAACATGGGGTCAGGTTTATGCGAGAAATTGACATGCCTGGCGACTTATATGACTCTTTAATCTTGTTTATAAATCGACTTATTTAGAGTTTAACATGTTATTGTTGGTGTAATAATTAAGTTTAAATCAAGTTTCAATTAATCCATAGTGTAAGACATTGATGTGTTAAAAATATTGTAATTGTACAATGTCTAAATTGTAGACTCTAAAAAATACAGGTCAATCCCACAATATTAAATTACTTCTTTATATTTCTTAGCAATATTTCAGGTGAATTATTAATGAGATTGAAAGAGTTGATTTTCTAAACTACAAACTAGTAAGTAAACAAAGATGTAAACTAATAATAGAACGAAACGTTTAGAAATCTGAATCCACTAAACAATCATTGTATCAAGCAATAATTTCTCTTTAGTTTTGATTTATCTTTTTTTTTTTAAAATAATAATTTTTATATCGATTTGGACAAACATAGACTATCAAGGATTTAACGTATGCTAACAATATTCCATCAATACCCCACTAGGGTAAGTATAGAATATGAAAGATTAAACGCACAATAGTCTATTAAAACATCTTTATTAATATAAAAATTAAATAAATAATTATAAATCAAGGTGTTCCAAAACTACTCATGAAACCGTAGCCATCAAAGAAACAATATTATTTATCATGATATTATTTAGCTCCAACGTCATCATATACCGACAATTTAACTAGCCATTAAAATTAATTATGAGCACAAAATAAAACTACTACACATACGAAATAAATAAGTAAAACAGTATCTAATAAGCTAATTAAAATTAAAATGACGTCGCACCAAATCTGAAATAAAATAAAACAATGAACTACTAACAAGAATTAATGCTAGTAAAATAAAAGATTAATGAATGAAGACATCTATATTCAAATTAATGAAGTCTTAATACAGTGTCCAGAAGAAGAATAAGGAACAAAAGAATAAATTGCTCCCTCGTCATGTGCTGGTACGAACAAAAGCCAAAGAAGGTGTCACTCCTCCTCCGTGTGGCTACCGCACCCCCCGTCCTCCCCTGTTGCGTCGAAAAAAAGAGACACTTATAGGTGAAAAATTAGGGTTGCATGTCTATCTAGATTTGGTCTTTTTTTAATTCTTTTGTATTTTTTCATTTTAATTGGACATTTTTCTTTTTCTCCAATTTGGACCACTAATATTGTTTTATTCACCAAAATTTATCACTTATTGCAACAAATTATTAATACATGTAAAAATAAAATAAAATAAATTAAAAGTAAACAATTAATAATAATAAAAGTATAAAATATATGGATAATAAATATATAAAAAATGAGCTAATCAGACACATTCCCCCCTCCCCCCTCCTTAAATACTTGACCTCCCTTTTTAAGTCCCAAACAATCCTCAAACTCAAATTTGGGCAGATTAGAATTCTAGAGGCGACTCTTACCATCTCTACAATTTAGGTACTTCACATAACTTAGTCACTACACTTCTGGTCAGATCATACATCGGAAACAACCAAATTCCAAATCAAATATCAATCTATTGTCCCATGACACATTTAGTCTACGACTTGTCAACATACAAAAATCATGATAAAATTGTGGTGGATTGACTTGGCTGGGGCTCATAAGATGAGAAATATTTCCTACGTCTTCCAATCTTGCATGGGTTATAAATTCAAAAAGCAATACATCATTGTTTAAAATTTAAAATTATATTTTCTTTTCATATTCGTGCGTAACATTATGTTGATTGGCTTTACATTATATTGTAAAATTTATACATCAATGATACATGTTGGTTTCCCGAAAAGTGAAAATTTAAAATTATATTTTCTTTTCATATTCGTGCCTAATGCAATGAGATATTAGTGTAGTATTAGTGGCATGATAATTAATAAGATTATGGTAGTAAGATATGGATTTGGTAGAGTACTTACATCATTGACCATCTGTCAATATTGAATAATTAAACTATTAAAGTATAGAAAAAGGTTGCATTTGAGCATCTGAAATTGCCTTCAGTTATATTGTTAACAACTCGAAAGCCAAGCAAATGAAACTCCCGATGCCCAAATGCAAACTTCATTTTGTACATTTGTATGCATGACATATGGTTAATATTTTCAGTACTTCACCGAATTCATATCTATTTAGTAAGTTTGAGGATATTGAGAAACTTTATACTATAATTAATAACAATTGTGTAAAAAAATATATAAAATGAGACTTTTTTTGTTAGACGAATTAACTATGTAATGTCAGAAGTTTCTGCTTAGTTTCTACAATGTTACAGCAAGCAATAAAAATATTATACACTCCCATAAGGCATGTCAATCCATCTAACTTTATTGATTTTGTTGTTGTCTACTTTCTAAAGCGCACACAGGAATAATGGCTGAAGCTTGCCCAGAAATCGTAACCTGTGCAAACAAATTCTGGTTACCTCCTGGAGGTGCTGAACCACTGGCATTAGAACCAGGAATTGATCAGCTCAACCCCCTAATTCCCAAAACCTATGAAATCATCAAAAACATCATTGATGATGTTACCACCATGTTTTCAGAACCATTCTACCATGCTGTATACAATGAAGTAATCCGAGGTTGTTGGAAAGACGATCCGACCGTCCAATCCTTCCAGCAAAAAACGGAACACTTGGTCAAATCCTTGAGATTTTTGTTAATACCGTTTTCTACCGTGAAGATGTTATGTTGGACGTAGTAATCAAAGTGGACCCTCATTTCTTCCTCGAGAGAACACAATTTTTCAGACGTGTAACAATGGCCCCATCAACATGAACCGGATAGTTTCTGCCGAGTACAGGGCCATTGTCTCATCCGCAAAGTTTTATTCTTGGATTGTGGACTCGGAGATTTTCCGGGAAATAATAGTTTGCATAATAAGCCACCTGGGACTGAATTAGGCGACGGAGGGTTATGGTGCGGGCTCCTATAAAACGTGGCAGAGTATATATAATTATGATATAACTCATGGATTGACTGCGGAGGAGGCTAAGTTGATTATAGGAGGTGAGATGGCATTGTACAATGGACCGACTAGGCAGATCCCGCGGTGCTTGACTCAAAGATTTGGCCGAGAGTTTGGGCAATGGCAAAGGCGTTATGGTCGGGAAAATAGAGACGAGAAAGGCATGAAGAGGTTTGGATATGCGATAGATAGGTTGAATGAGTGGAGGTACCAAATGGTGAAAAGGGGGATTGGCGTTGAACCTATTCAGCCTCTCTCGTGCTTTAGGAACCCAGGCATGTGTAAATAATGTTGCAAGTGTTTAGTTTAATTTCTAGCTATTTGTATTGTCCTTATAAACCTATTTTTTAAGGTGTGACCATGTTCAATCTCTTGAATAAAAGCTGAACCATAAGCAATATTACTATATTAGTATTGTCAGAGAAACCCAAATATACTGCCTCAAATGTTGTCTCATTTATTCTCTTAAATTTAATTTAATTGATGTATTGTATTTAAACTTATTAATTATAAAAATTAATTATAAATTTTTTTATGCGATACAACCATTGTATTGAATTAAAATAACAAACGAGACAACATTTCGAATAACAAATTTAGACTCTTGTTAGAAATGTTCATTTCAGAAATTTAAGTGAGTGGATGTTCTTATGCGGGCCCATCAATTCCTTTGAGTTTCATTATGATGATGAACTCCTCTAGGTGAGTACTTAACGTGTAATGGGGCGGTTACGTATAACGCTTTGAATCCGTTGTTTATGGCTAGGACTATTGAGGTATCTCACACTCGCTCCACTAGTATTTGTCTCAGTGTTAATATCGGTTCAACAGAGTGGACGACTTGGTAAAATTGATCTAAGGTTTAACCCGTCCGTCCATAAAATGGACGAGTTTTGGGCTTATGTTTTGAAATAAAAAAGAAAGTCTTTTTGGCCTTGCCCAATTTTAGTCTCCTCAAAATAAACCCGGCCCGTGGGAGTCCCTCTCGCCCGTTTATATGATTTATTATTTTTTTAATTAATTATATATATATATATATTGTGTGATTTTTTGAATTTATTACTAAAATGGGTGAAATTGTAAGATTAATTTTTTAGAAGTAATTAATCAATTTTAATTATAATTAAATCACTAAATTAAGTATTAAAAACTTCCAACTTTAAAAATGTTAAGCCTAAACTCAAGCATTTGGGGACGGTCCACAGAAGTTGCTTCATAATTTCACAAGCACGTTGCCGGGGGACTTATCAGCGATATGTACAGTTTTCTGTTCAACTCAAAGGTACTAATTAATTAAGATTAATTCTATATTCTCCGACTCATAATATCATAATCTTCTCATAGTGAGACAATATAATTATAACAAAATTTGAGGTTATTTCTATTGACGGATCTATCGACATGTCTGGAGGACTTGGAATACAAAACATTTTTAATTAATTAATAGAACTGTTTTCTTTTTAATTTTCTTGAAATTTGTGTTTTTGATAATGTAATTTTTTTTCAATTTGTTGATTTTTCAGATATGTGAAAGTTCATCAGTGTATGCAAGTGCAATAGCTGACAAGCTTATTGATATGGTAGACAGATAATATGTAGCCTCCCAACCAAACAGCAGTTACTAGGTAGGAGTTTATAAGAATTCATTAATTACAAGGTTATTTTTCATTATTTGAGTCCATCTATTATTCACCTTATTTAGGCTGAGGTAATAATTAATTATATATCACCTAAATTGCATCATTTAAAAGGCTAAGAATGTAAAACTATCCCACTAGTTTGTTGGGTGGTTGACAATTCATATAGTTTTAAAGTCGTCAAACTCAACCTTGCATGTTCATTTATATGTTTGAGTTTTTCATTTTTTTTCAAGCACACACGAAGAAAAAAAAAAAAAATGCGGCCCACCCAACCTGCCTTGGATTGAGTATGAGCTTAGATGTTTGGGCCAAAAAAAATTTAGGTCTTTTTTGTCCGGCCCGTTTGTCAAGTCTGCAACAGAGTGCCTTCATCGTTGGTGTGATTTATGATCTTTATGCATTTCAACACTACACCGAAAATTCTCTCTTGGAAAATATTATCTTTGTCCTAAAATTAGAAATAATTATATTTTTTTATATATATTGTGCAATTAGAGATAGGTTTCAAGTTTTAGACTGCAAAGTGATAACAAGTTTCTAACATGTCATTCGTTATATACTAAGATTGAGTATCATATTACCAATACCTGGTCTCTAACCAATTTAGTACTCCATCCGTTCCAAAATATTTGCAATAGTTTTATTTTGTGCGGAGTTTAAGAAATGTGTTTGATATTATAATTTTAAATAGGAGAATAGTGATTGATATTATTATTCAAATAGGAGAATAGTAAAGTAGTAGTTAAAGTGGAATGGTATAGTATTGATATAAGAATTTAAGATATGATAATAGTGATTGAAGTGATGGGCTATATTTGATAAAGTAAAAGTAATTTAGATAATTAACATTATTAAACTTTCCAAATTAGATATATTGCAAATAATGTGGGGCGTAAAAAAAAACAAGTATTGCAATATAATGGAACGGAAGGAATATATATTTGTGAAAATAACTTTTTTCTTAATAATTGTCATTTTTTTATAATCATATATAATTTTAGAAGGGAGGGAATACATCAGCCCAAAACTGATAATGAGGTGATCTACAATGTTACAATCTCATAACTTGTTTGGCATGATCAATCTTAAATGAATCGATCTATCTGTCTATCTGTATGTTTGTTTATTTGTCTATCTGTTTATTTGTCTATCTATATATATATAACACAAAACACATGAAATTCGGCTTCTATATTCGGTTAATTTAATCAAGTTAAATTGGTCATTTATTCAATATTAAAAAGGTTACGGATAAATTTAGCACTATACTAAACTCATACAATAAAATAAATAGTATAATGTTAAATATTGTATGTTTCACTATATTTAAATTTAGTTTTCTATTATTTTCAAGTATACATACTCCTCATTATTAACATTTATCGAAATCGTCACTTGACTATATTTTAATTACAAATTATTAAACCTAAACCTCTAACAGATATATAAATACAAATTAAATGCTAAAGCACAAAACACATGAAATATACATACTTCTCATTATTAACATTTACCGAAATCATTACGTAACTATATTTTAATTAGAAATTATTAAACCTAAACATCTAATATATATATATATATATACACACAAATTTATTGCTTATTAAAGCACAAAACACATGAAACTCATATTTGGTCATTTTGGTTCAATATTTAATTATTTTTTAGACACTTTTGCCTCTAGACTCAATTAACTCAATCGTTAACTCGATCATTTATTCTATATGAAAAAATTAACTATAGTTGCCAAGATTTTAACCCATGCCACTTAAATAGGTTACTGGTAAGTTTATTACTCTACTAAACTCATATGATGAAATAAATATTATAATTTTAAATATTGTATGTTTCGCTTAATGATTTTCAAAATTGGTTTTCTATTATTTTTAAGTATACATATTTCTCACTATTAACATTTACCGAAATCATCACTTAACTATATTTTAATTACAAATTATTAAGCCTAAACATCTAATAGATATATAAATACAAATTTATTGTTAAACAAATTATTATAATAAAAATAATTATGACGTATCTATTATTTTTCATATATAATCCCTATTAAATAAATCACCATTAACCTATATTTTAGTTACAAATTATTAAATCTAAACATCTAACAAATATATAAATAAAAAATTACTATTAAAAATGATATGTCTATTATTTTTCATATTTAATCCATGTTTACGTATATTAGTAAATTTACATACATAAATTAAAAAATAGGTAATAAACAACTTCTAATTTGATTTTATATGAACATAAGTTCAATCAACTTTTAAAAAAATTATAATAGATTATTATTTGTATAAAAATAAAATCAAATAATTTGTCTTAAAATAAAATTTAAAAATATATTTATCAAATAAAGAATAATTCATAAATACATAATATCAACAATTTTAACTTAAAACTAATTAAATATTAAAAAAATTACAAAAAAAATACAATAATTTTTTATAATATATTAATAAATAATTGTGTCTAGTCCGAGCAACACCAAGCGTTCAAGTTAGTGACTAATAAAATTGTTTGATAACAAATTTGGATCATTACAATGTTAGTAGTCCACATGTTCCATAATTAGAAGAAAATATTCAGTGTAACAGTTACGCCATGTCATCTTGATGACATGGTTTAACTAACCAATCATTTTATTACATATATAACGGGCTCATTCATATTAAACAGTAAATAGTTAGCAGTAAATTAACAAGGAAATAATAAAATTCATTTATATTGAAAAATGCAATTAAAATTTTTAGACTACATTGCTGAAATATAAATTAATTCATTTATTGAATTTTAAAATGTCTCTACTTAAGCTGGCGACATGTGTTTGATTCACACGAGACATAAAAAAAACAGAAATGTACATAAGTTCATCTAGGCCTAGCAGCAGACTTAATTTAAGAAGAACAAAAAAAAAATTAAAAATAGAAAACTAAAAAAATAGACGGCTGGCAATAACTCAATAATTAATGTGGGATTAGGTATTCATTGCATGAGTCAGAAGC
>JAUMHB010048479.1:3736-17004 GCA_032359685.1 Pittosporum tobira
TGATTAAATTTGTTAAGACTACTCTGACGTTGCGTACTAGTTTCTATTGTATAGAGATAAAGAAGGGAAAACTGGAATCACCCTCTAGGAGTGCAAGCGAATATAAATGAGATCAGGTTATTGGTACATGACTACATGCTTAATATTTGATAACTTTAGACTGGATATGATAATATCTGCTTTGAACAAATGTGGATACGGACAATATTGAATTTTTTGGTTACCATTTACTGGTCAATAAGTTATCCATTTGAATTAATTGATAATTATATTTTAAAGGCATGTACGGTTTAGTTTCGGAAGGGGGTTTATCTATTTGTTGGACAAAATAAGACACTGACCATGATGGCGAGGTGGAATATTAATTATCCGAACTGGACTAGCAGTTGATAAACTGACTGTGTCTAAGCTATGTATGAGAATTGAGGTAATCAAAATCTAAACCTGACCTGACCACATATTTGTCTTTTTGATAATAATGCTTAGAACCTGGATTTTCAGCTACTCCCTAAATTTATTAAGATAATTGCAATGGTGTGTGCATTTACTATATAAGCTTTAATTTTATCATTGGACACCTCGGCTGTAGAGTGTAGTAGACTGTACAACTTACCTGTATAATTTGCCGATTGGTGGTTGTTGGTTCTACTAAATTCTATCGTTTCCCCCCTTTGCAGAAAGTGGATCCTCCTTGCCAATGGCTGCCCCTCGTGATAAATGGTACTGTAGATCTTGTCGGGAAAAGTTCCAAACAGAGGAATTTGTGGAGCTTGATACCAATGACGATACTTGCTGCTCTTTATGCAGGTCAAATATCCAAATAAAGCTTGGGACTTTCCTTTATGTAACTTGTGTTGAGTGTTGTGCACATGTCAAACTAAAATACCACAACCTTCATTAGTTAATATAATCGTTTATATTATTTTTTCTATGTTATGTCTGTGCAGAGGTTATCATTATGAGATATCTCGGTTTGGTCCACTCACAATAATAATCTGTGATCAGGTACCTTCTTTTTGTGTTTTATGTCAGCTTTGGTCTCTTATGCTCTGCTCTTAGTGATTTGAACATGGATTGCAAAATCCCCCATCGGTTTTAAGATAAAGTAACCAAATGTTTATTTTTCTTTTTTTATACCTTGCCATTCTCAGTGTGACAAGGAATATCATGTCAGCTGCTTGAAGGAGCATAAATTGGCCGATCTAAAGGTTTGTATCTATGATGTCTTCCCATTTGAACACCCTACTTTACGATCAAAGCTTGATTGTAGTTTTGTGCAACAGGCCTTGCCAGCTGGGGAGTGGTTTTGCTGCTCAGATTGCACAAGTATCAATTCTACTTTGAGTAATTTGATAGGGTCTAGAGGGAAAAAAATCTCGGGCTCACTTTTGGATATCACAAGGAAAAAGAATAATAAAGGTACGGAAAGTGTGACTATTCTGGATGATGTCACATGGAGGCTTCTCAGAACCAAAAGGCCCATAACCCAAAGCCCACCTTTCGACAACAAATTTCTGCTCTCAAAGGCTGACGCTATTTTCCATGTGAGTGTTAAGTGATCTTCATTTATTTATTGTTAGTTTGTTACTTGAGTAACTTGCCAAAGCAAATTGTTGGATTGAAAATTTCACTCGCTCCCTTTTTTTTTTGGGGTAAGCAAAATTTCACTTGCTCTTGATGTTTCAGGAATGCTTTGATCCTATAGTTGATCCAGGGACTAAAAAAGACATGATCTCATCCATGGTTTATGAGTAAGCACCACCCCCCTCCTTCATCATGGTATATTACTACTTTTGTTAACATAAAATATGCTTACCAATTTTTTGTTTGTTTTCGGATCTTGCAGAGAGGAAATAGGGCGCAAAAACTTCGAAGGAATGTACTGTGCTGTATTGACAGTCAAGTAAGAACTATATTTCTCTATGATGTTCGGTTTTCTTTTTCTCATATTTTCTGTTGTTAGCAGGGTTATGGATCTAGTATATATAGCTAGCATAGGCCATTGCCTACGCTGGAATTGTGGGGGGGGGGGGGGGGTATAGAAATTTTTGTAGGGGGTAGGAAAAGTAGTCAAGGGAAGATTTAAATAGAAAAATATTAACAGGAATTATGCGTTATGAACACTCAGATTAATCATTCTTTTGGAATATGTGCTACTTTTGCTTGGAGTTAACTGTACGAGGTGTGGTGAATGTGATGATCTTAAAAAAAACATTAGCGAAATATATGCTCTAGTTTTATTCACTTCGTTTTGATTCATATTCCGCTGCTTACTGGTGTTAAAAATTTGGAGCCCTTGTGCTAATAATGCAGCTCATCTGTTGTGTGTGCTGGACTTTTTCGGGTTTTTGGGACAGACTTAGCAGAACTCCCTTTGGTTGCTACCACTAAAAGTGAGCAAGGCAAAGTGAGTTAATCTGACTCGGTAAACTTTTGGATTTGTCAAAATTGTGAAAGTTATGGTTGGCTGTATATTTTTGAATTGGTCAATTATTTTATTTTTGACAACTTAGTCATATAATTTTGAAATACTTTCGCAGGGTTACTTTCAGCTAATGTTCTTCTGCATTGAGAAGCTTTTGGCATCCTTGAATGTGCGGAACATTGTTCTACCAGCTACCGAACAGGCAGAATCCATATGGACACTCAAATTTGGTTTTCAAAGGATTCCGGAAAAACAAGTACTCATTTAAAATTTTTTTTGCTTTCTTTTAAGGTTATTGGTTTCTGCTGAAATATACTTAGTTTATCTTTACTTGATGATGAGCATTTCTTTATTGTCATCCTATTCAGCTTAAACTCTACAAAGACACGTTTTGCCGGATAGTTACCTTTGAAGGATCAACTATGCTAGGAAAGGCCGTTTCCCAATGTAAAAACACTCGCCAAGATGCGGTTGTTCTTAGTGATGATGTTTCTCTTGTGGATGAAGATTCTGCTATGGCTGATGTTGCTGATGATGAGGATGCATCTGCTGCCGCATAGTCAAAACAAGTGTTGCCAGAATATTTCATTTCACAGGGAAATACAGTAAGGTGGTCTATTGTCATATTTTGGGAGGTTTCACTAGGTTTTTTTGTTGAGAAAACTATAAAAGATTGTGGTTTTTAGACATGTGAAGATGTCGGGGGAAATGTTCTACATACTTGGATGATTGATCAAGTATGGTCTGTAAGTTGATGTTATCTATATCTTGAATATGCTTAGGCTTTTTCACCACATTAGCGGTGACATTTTGAGATTCATTATAAGCAACATTCAGTGTAATTTTCAAAAATCCGGAGTCGGGATAACAGAACCTTTTTAGTTAAAATTGAAGTGGTTTTTGAATCTTTTCGCTGGAATTCTTTGCGATAGGTTGACAATAAAATATAAATAAGACTTGTTCCAGTCTGAGCTTTTAGTGGACTCTGCTACTTTTTTTTTATCTCTGAAATCGGATTGCCTGCAACCTGTTTTTATTATCTAAATCATTTGTTTTGGAGACACAAGAGTTAAACCATGTAAACGATACAAGAATAATGGAAAATAGGTCGTAATGAAAAAAACCCATATATCTGTTTACAAAGCCAACACTTTGTTTCTCAAAAAAATAACTGTTTACAAAGCCAACACTTTGTTTCTCAAAAAAATAAGAATTATATATATATATATATATATATATATTTCTTAATATGCGATTATATAGAGAGTTAGATTTCGAAGTAAAAGCGGCACAACAATTCATCTCCCTTATAGCCAAGCCGTCCACCGTCCTATCTTTTTTTATTTTTGGAAAAAGTCAAAGTCGTAGCTTAACATCAACCACTTTCACAGCTCTAATATTCATGATTCATGACTCCATCACCCATCCGCTCGTCTCTGTGTATGCCTCTAGCTTAGCGTGGGCATCAACCAATCTCCAATTTAAGGCCATATACACGACCCTTTCTTTTCTCTACTGCCCTCCCACTAACTTCTTTAATCAGAATTGTAATGATAACAACGCATCTAATTTACATGATAAAGGCCCATGCTTGTCTTAGCTCCTACGTCAATATTCCTCTCATTTCACCTCCAATGAATGTATACATACATACACGTAGTTATATATCTATATTATATAACGGGAGCTATGAGTTCTCCGTCTTTTATTAATGTTATCGGGTAAAAATTTAGCAGTAATAAAATAAAATAAAATTTTGTCATTAATTTGGATATATCTAAAATTATTAAAATTTATTCCCATTTTTTTTCTCATCAAACTACTTGAAAATTGTCACACCTGATGTGTGCCTTTCTGTACTAGTATATATATATATATAAGAGGCGGGAGCAATGATTGCTATGCCTTTTATTGGTATTATCGAATAAAAGTTAACAGTAAAAAATAATAATTCTTATTAATTTGGATATCTCTAAAATTCTTAAATTTATCCCTATTTTTTTTCTCATCCACTACTAAAAAATAGAATTTTTTTATATAAGGTGCCGATATGGGGATAATCTAACAGTTTATTTTAAGATCAGACAATTAAAATTTGAAATTTAAGATATTTGACCACTCAAAAGGGAGGGTAGGGAATATGATACCCTATAAAGGAAAGTTCGAAGTTTAAATCCGTTGGAGAAAATGTGTAAAAGCCACACTCCCCTTAAAGTGGATGCTGCATAAAATTTTAAATTTTAACTATTCAATCTTACGACTGACAAATGAATCATCAGTGGTTACAAGAGATCCATAGCCAAAATTGTTTATCAAAATTGTTTATCGATCTTTTTCCTATAAATAATAAAAATACCCTCTCTATATATAATAGATGCAGCCCCAACTCTTATTAACTACTCAAAATAACATATAAACACTAAGCAACAGGACCATGATTACCAAAACAACCACCTTCTTTTGGCTCTCTGCCTTTGCTATTGCACTTCTTTCCGTCATGTATACCAACAACTACTCCCCAACTAATTCCACTCTAAGTACTACTTCCTCTAAACTTACCACATTAGTTAAAAGGGTCGTCGAGCAATGTGGCGTAACTGACTTATTTTCCCATAAAAGGCACCACAATCACCATCATCGGAGGAGGAGGCCTAAGGTCGCGTGTGATGACATGAAATGGAAGTCTAAGCTAATATCAGATTATGGTGTTAGGCTTGTTTTAACCGTTGATTTAATTGGTTGTGCGAATTTCCGTAGTATCCAGAAGGCAGTTGATGCCGTTCCTGATTCTAGCGTGGCAAGAACACTCATTATACTTGATTCAGGCACTTACAGGTTGGTTTAGTAGCACTACTAATGTTTCCTTAGTTTATGCATCTAATGTGTTCATCTACGATTTCAACGACTAAAACTTTATGATGCATGAACTACAAAAAGTAGAGGATGTTTCTTAAAATTTTAGTGGTTGAAATTGTAGATGAATGATTACAAATGGGTTGGTTGAAAATTATCCATAGTCAGCGTTGGTTATGGATCACTCTCCTACTTTCTTTGACAATTCATCAAGTTAAACTAGAATAATATGGTTGTAGTGAGAAAGTTGTGGTGAACACGAGCAAGACAAACGTGATGTTCCTGGGTCAGGGTTACCTCAACACGTCCATCGCTTGGAATGACACAGCAAATTCTACTGGAGAGACTGGATCCAGTTCCACAGTGTCAATCTATGCTGACAACTTCATAGCTTACAACATCAGCTTTAAGGTATTACTAATATTTCTTTTGTCAACATAAAAGAAACAAATACTTTAGCTTGTTTTAAGTGGGGTTATTTTTTGAGAAGAATACAGCTCCTGCGCCAAGTCCCGGTGCAGTTGGGGCACAGGCAGTGGCACTAAGAATTGGGGGAGACCAAGCTGCATTTTACGGATGCGGATTTTATGGAGCTCAGGACACCCTTAATGACGATCGAGGGAGGCATTTCTTCAAAGAATGTTTCATTCAAGGATCTATTGATTTCATTTTTGGAAATGCTAGATCCCTCTATGAGGTACTAATATTTATTATACATACACATGATATGGCTGCTACATGCACATTAACATATCTTCTACACATAAGTGAAGCCCCCCAATAATCGTAGGGTTTCTCCTAAAGTGAGGTTTCACATGTATTGTTCAAATAAGAAAAAAGACTTTCAAAAAGTCCACTAAGAAGGTAAATACACTGGAGATCCCGTGGATTGGAGGCCAACTGCCAGTACATATATATACCAAAGTTATTTATTCTCAATTGAGGTGTTGGAATCAATTTATCTATAATTGTCTATCTACGATCTTAAGTTGAAATTTTAAATTGGTGTACTAAAATAGCGATACATTAATAATTGACATTACTTAAAATCTTACTTATTGATATATCATGGATGAACGACTACATATATATTACGAAACCTTCATAGTCACCATATAATAAGTCATAATTGACTAGCTAAAGTGACAGATGCATGACATTGTGGCAAATGGCTGCAGGATTGCGCGATTAATTCCATAGCGAATGAAGTGACAAATGGGATAAGTGGATCGATAACAGCTCAAGGAAGGAGTTCGATGAACGAGAAAACGGGCTTCTCATTTGTGAATTGTTGCATTGGTGGCAGTGGAAGAGTTTGGCTTGGCCGTGCTTGGGGAAGTTTTGCCACCGTCGTCTTTTCTAAGACATATATGTCTCAAGTTGTTTCTCCGGATGGCTGGAATGACTGGAGAGATACTTCTAGAGATCAGTTTGTGCTTAATCCCAAGTGATATTTTTTTTAATATAATTTTTTTTTCTTTATTTTGCTTAGACATTTTAAAAATAATTTCGCTAAAATATAATCATAGAGTTTAGAAATTAATTAAGTAGGTATAAATAACTTGCATTCACTAATTTTGAAAGTGAATTATCATTTAAAAATGTCCTCAGTAGCAAAATTATACTTTTCGTCTTAAATAAAAATCAACTATAAAAATTAGTACTAGATGTCAGTTTACGAAAGCTTTAATCTTCACTATTCACTCATTCTTTAAAGTTATTTTTTCTTTTAAATTTTTATTTCAAGGTTGGATGTTCATTTAGGGACTGTTGGAGCAACAAATACTAGTAGATAATTTAATTGGAATTACAATAAAATCAAAAATTTTAATAATTAATGTCTTGTCATTTTGTAGGACGGTGTTCTTCGGAGAGTATGACTGTTCAGGACCAGGAGCAAACTCGACGATGAGGGTGTCATATGGAAGGCAGTTGAAGCAATCTGAAGCAATACCTTACATGAACTTTTCATACATAGATGGAGACCAATGGCTTCTTCCCCTTTCAGACATACATGGTCCCACTGAACAGATGCACAAAGACTTCATTCAATCTTTACTAAGCTTGTACTATGTAATTTGATTTTATAACCATTTATACATTATATCAATATACCTAGTAGAATTAAGTAATTATGTATACTTTCTCTGTGTCCCTTTTTTTATTTGACTTTTATTTTGAGAATATATTGTATTTTGATTACCATTATTCCAAACAAAGAAAACTTCTTGCAAACCAAACAATTTATTTGTAGAAGAATATGATATTATATTATTGATATGTTAAATAACAATTACACGAGAGACCTTATATAGGCTATGTTATTTATGGGCCAAGTAACCTACATCTAATCCAACTTAAAATCTAAAAAACTTATTACTACAATAATACGAAGAAATTTATTATTATAATAATATTATAATATTAATTATATTAATATAATTAATATTATATTCTCAGGAATAATGGTATGGACAGTTTTTGTTAGCTTTGAACTAATTTCAAGTTTATTGATTCTCGTAAGTTGGGACAGATGAGAGTGAAAATATAAAGCACCACCTGTGCTATTCAAGAAATTCAAGATTTTTAACAGATTGTCGAGAATGATTTGATTCTGAAAATAAAGTGTTTTTTAATAAAATTGGACCATTGTGCCCTCCGGCCATTTTCTTGTAGACCGTGGAAACTCGAGCATTTTTTATCGTTTATCCCAAAAATTAATGCCCCCTTAGCTTTTTAGCTTTATCATTTGCTTGTTTCATAATATCCTGAATTAATAGTGTCATATTTAAGGTAAGAAGATCCTCCCTTTCCAACAACCCTCGCCAATTTTGCAAGCTTCTTTGCTTTTTTTTTCCTCTCTCTCTCTCTCTTCTCCTCCAAACATTATAAAATCAATAGCCTCTTTAATTTCCTCCCTCCTCGATCACTTTCACCTTTTTATCTTTTTCTTCCTCACCCAAATTCACTCCAACGGCTTGTATATACAACCAATTTCTCTTGTTAAGAAACTGCTCCGCGAACAAATGCTATGTCACTATAGGAACGCCAGCAAAAATCAGTTGAATTCCAAGTATAACCAATTATAGGGTGCGATAAAATAAGCTCTTGGGGCGCCCAACCTCTGATCAGTAGGCCTCTGCCCGCCTTTAGTTCTTTCTTCGAAGCTAGCCTTCTTCATTTTTCCATTCTCTATCTGTTTTTGCTTATTCCCTGCCCTTACCACCCATTTAAATATGATGGTCTTGGGATTGGCTTTGGGACAGTGAGGTTGCCAAGGCTTCCGAGACAGGCATAGATTACAGAGCCCGATTCACAAGAACCAAAAAAACTATAAGCATTTTTCTTGATAGAATTGAGGACTTGTTTCCTCTTTCAGTCTTATCCAACTTATAACGAAAATGGGCCTAAACACTCTCACCCTTTTTGAATTCTTCCACATAATCTTTTTCCAACTCATCAAATCTATTAATCACAATGCCGTACGCTCTTGATCATTCAGCTTCCATTATTTTTTTGGCGTAAATCTGCCATATTTATTGTACGCGACTTCAGTAATCTGAGCAGTTGGGCTTTTGTAAATTCGACATGATCAGGCAAACTAGGCACAACAAAAGGGCTCTTGACTCGGAAGCATTCTCATGGACTTCAGATGTATAAATGTTGTGTGTACATAATTGAGTAAAACAACTTATTCCATCAAAAATAATCCATGGAATTTGAAATTTTCTTGCGGTGTCAGCTCTCCAAACTACGTACTTATCAGATAATATGCAGCTTGGACTGGGCTTAATTTCTTCAAAGAGATTCTCTAGCAGTTCTTGTAGCATTTTAACTGCAGCCAAGAAATTTATGACCAAGTTAAAAGAGGGCAGAACTTTCACATCCTTCTGGCAAGTCGGCCTCCACGGATGGGAACCTGAGATGGAGAAGTTCAATGGGCAGGCCGGAGTCAATGGCACGACCAATGGCTGCACTGAAACGGATGGCGGTTTGGGATGTGGACGTGTGGTGACAATGGTGACTGTCACGTTGGGCTAGCAATTTGGCCACGTCCACCATTGGAATAAGGTGGCCTGGGCTCATTAAGGGTATCACGACAAAGTGAAGCTGGTTAGCTTGTGAGTCCATTGCAAATGAAATTAATAGGTTTATGGATAAATTTGATAGTAATTTATAGGGTAAAATGTATGAGAATATTTAGTAAACAACGTAGTGGTTCAAAGGGGTGACGTAAACACCTATATGAGCAATTAAGCCCATAGTATTCCACCATTCCTGGAAATTTCATGATTAATATTACGATGATGTAGGGTCATCTTTGTTTTATATGCCTCTCTCTCGAAAATCGTCCCGTGAAAAGCCAAATAAGTACAGTTCATATATTGACAAAAACATTTGTAAAATGTACTAGGTATATAATAATCAAAAAAAGCTTGGATATAATTGATATACATTAATAAGGTGCAAAATGTGAATCATTACTTAAAGAAGGAAATAATTATTTATCTTCATCTAGAAAATTACTGTTTGTGTTGTTTTGGTCGATTACTACTATAAAAATCTTGAAGAGGGCCTTCTATGTAAATCAAGCTGCTGGCGTGTGCTTGTGTTAAAAAATCTTGAAGAGGTCTTTTATGTAAATCCAGTCAATCAGGGTTTTATTACTCCTGCAATTTCAAATTATTATAGCATGTGTAATAAATGACGTTATGGTTGAAAGCGAATGCTTAAAATCATATCAAGAAGCTGAAAAGAGACTTCATAATAAGAGAATATAATGATTCATCTTAAAACTCAAGACATATTCTAATTTTTTTATGCGTATAGAAGAGCTCATAAATTTTGATAAAATTACAAATTGCCATTAGCAGACGTATGCACCTTATTCTTTGCTTGTTCAATAATTTCTTGAATTAGCAATGTCATGTTGAGATGCGAAGAACCACCTTCCTCCATTGCCCTCTTAGCCATTTCACCAAGCTCTCGAGCTCTTGTTCTTCTCTCCACTCCTTCCTCTTCTTCATTCATCAACCTCTCTACAGCCATTTTCACATCATCCCTCTTTGCCAAAACTCCAACTTCTTCTTCTTCCCCAAGCAGAATTGGAAGCTCCACACCAACCTTCACTCCAGTCCTTAGTATTTGCACCACTAACTTCTCATTCATGAACTGCTCGGCAAACAAAGGCCATGTCAGCATCTGAACCCCTGCACAAATCCCTTCCAACGTCGAATTCCACCCGCAGTGTGTCAAGAACCCCCCAATTGCTTGGTGTGACAATATAAGAACTTGTGGTGCCCAACCCATGATCAAAAGGCCTCTTCCTTTGATCCTCTGTTTGAATCCTCCTTCTTCAATCCACTTATCGAATTCCTCTGTTTTATATCTTATGCACCAAACGAACGGTCGATTCGATTTTTCTAGTCCCAACCCAAGCTCTATCATTTGGGAAGTTGCTAGCCTCGACAAACTTCCCAAACAAACATAAACCACGGTGTTTGGCTCGTTTGAGTCGAGCCAATTTAAGCAATCATGTTCGTCAATGGCAGCCTTTTTACCTCTCTGGACCTTATCCAAGTTATCCTTATTGCATAGTGAAACAGGGCCAATGGACCAAACTTTGGTACCCTTTACCTTAGCATACTCTTTGATATACTCTGGCTCTAACTCCTCGAAAGTGTTGGCCACTATTCCATAGGCTGCCCCATCGGATTCCATAATTTGCTCGAAAAAATCTTTCATGGGAGGTGATGCTTTAGGATTGATCATGCCTGTAACCTTAGGTTTAGTTAGTTCAATTTTTTCAGGTAGGCCAGGCACAACGAAATTCTCCGTTCCAGAGGAAATTTCATCAAGAACCTTGGAAGTAGATAGATTATGTGCACACAATAGAGAGAAGCAACATGGTCCATGGAAAACAATTCTTGGAATATGAAACTTGTGAGCAACATATGTTGTCCATGGTAAACACATATCCGAAATTATGCAACTTGGTGGTGGTTTTGTACCTCCAAGAAAAGCTTCTAATGGTTCTTGAAGCATGGCAATGGCTGCGAAAAAGTTTGGACAGTCCGAGTTTAGTGACTCCAGCATGTCAAAATTTTCGCATCCCTTTGGTAATCCTACCTCTTCACTCGGAAAATAAAGTTCAACCACACGGATTTTTAGGCCGGCTTGGGTTGAGCGAGTAATGGTTGATTTAAATCGGAGAGCATTAAGAGGAGTAGTGATGATGGTGACAATGAGACCACGTTTCGCCAATAATTTGGCAATGTCTACCATGGGGATGGTATGGCCTTGAGCCATTAGAGGAAACAGGACGAAATGAAGGTCCGAAGCAAGGTTGGCCATGGCAAAATATCGGCTATTTTGGAGTAACAAAAGGGATAATTTGTGTGGTAGTTTGAACTTTGCTGGTGTATGAAATGAAGCCTATTCTCCTATAATTGGTTTGATGACGTAAGAGCCTACGAACGGAAAATTGGAGGCTTATCTAGAGGAATGTGAGGCTATGGTCACTACTAGAATTTGGATGATGTTTCACTGGTCCTTGAATTTCTGCAGAAATTGGATTTTTAGGTATATCATGTAAAAATGGTGGAGCAGTTCTAATTATCTGAAGGAAAGTCGCATAATTGCTTGGCATGCGAAACAATTACGCAACTAACTACAGTATGTAGATTGTTAACATACATGCTTACTGTTGTAACCACTCCGACATTTGACTAAATTCAAACCTTTCTTCCAGTTGAGCACATGTCGGGAAGAGTAAATTTACCTGAAACATAGATAATACGAGGTGTTTGTTCCCTCGTTCCCCTTTCCGATACTTAAGTTAGTTAAGATTAAGGTGGTAATATGAATATTAAGTAGAAGATGGTGAGATTTATCGATGTATTTTGAGAGATGTTTTGCTTGTTCTTCTCTCCGATGTTTAAATTAGTTAAGATTAAGGTGGTAATCTGAATATTAAGTAGGAGATGGTGGAATTTATCGGTGTATTTTGAGAGAGATTTTGTTCCAGTGAGTTTGTCGACCGGTTTGTATTTTTGTAGAATATTGACTCTTTTGTGTGTTTAGAGCGAGATCTCCCCTTTTGTGCAAATGAATTGGTATTTGTAGAGTTTGCCTTGGCCCGCAGCCCGATAAAATAGGCATGACATGTCTGCTGGCGTGTTTGCTTTGAGTTGACAGCAGGTATAGCGTCCCTCTTTTGAGTTGACAGGACTGCGGAGTTAAGCGGCTGATTGGACACCATCTGAGAACCTGTTTTATGGCATTCGGGCCGCTGGACTCGGACCAGGCAGGGCCGGGCCCGGTCGATAGTGTGACACCCCCAAATCTGGGCATCCACACCCTGACTTGAGTTGTCAATTTATTAATAATTTCATAACTTACAAATACATAAGACTTTAAAGTACACAAAGTTATAATAAGGTACAACCTGTTATGCTAAAAAATATTATACAACACTCTCTACACAACTTATTCTTTTAGCCAATAGTACGCAGTGGAAACATCTAAGCAACTGGACTTTTAGTTCATTCCCTCCAATAACCCCGTTATCAGTTATCTGCACATGAAAGGAATATAAAGCAAATGAGTGAACTCAAATAACTCAGTAAGAAATACCATGACTAATGATAATTGAAACAAAGAAAGTTATTCTTAGTCTTATAAGTCAACAAATTGAGTGTAACATAGACATATGAAATACTGTCAAATATAACTGCATGAAAAAGGTAAGTATGAAAATAAAGTAGTTATGAATGTCTAAATTTTCCATTCTTTAAACCGTCATCAAGATATCATTACTGGACATGCCAACATATGTGACATTACTGTGAGAACCCGAATATTTGAGAATGATTTAATAAATAAAAATCTTCCTTTTGTAATTTATCTAGTCAAATTATTGTTCGAAGTTACGTTTTGAAGAACGGAGTTAAATAGTAATTTAATGCCAAGGGCATTTTGGTCATTTCGA
>JAUMHB010048490.1:2301-17003 GCA_032359685.1 Pittosporum tobira
AACAGGAAGATCGTATCAGTACATCCAGATCTTTGGAAAACTTCAAACCAACTTTTATTGATTGTTTTACAAATATAGATTGAACTCACTTGAATAATTCAAATTATTTGGACTCAATTTATAATTGCACTCAACTTAAATAAGTAAACGAGTTTGGAACAAATTTTATTTTAGACTTAATAAATTATTATAGATTTATAATCAAATTTTAGTACATCGATAGTCAATTCGATTTAGCTTATTTAAAGTCCTATTTAAAGGTTTTAAATAACTAAAAAAAGAAAAGAAAGAAGACATACTTACAAAATTCAAACAAATTCAAAATATTTTTTTCTTTTATGTTTGTTTTTAAATAATGAATATTCTTTACCATATGCGAAATAACATTTAAAAAAAAAAGAAAAAAAAAAAGAAAATTAAGTACGCTTTTAATTTCATGAAATTAACAAGATTCTCAACATGATTATATTGGTCTATTATTCATAAGAGAATAAAAAAAAATGTTTTTCACTTTTTTAAAATGACCAATAATGTCTTAACATACTAGACAAACCTAGCTTAAAGATTGAGTAGCGCACACCATGGATTACAAGTCACTTAATTTAAGCATAACCTTTCAAGAAAGGACTTGTATGGTTTTGAAGTCTCCAGGGCATCTACGCCAAATACGGATTTCCATTTAATTTGCACTCAATCTTTTAGTGGTTTTTATAACTTTATAGAACAACAATGCATAACCTACGATTACTCAATTATTTGACTTGGTAGAATATTAGTATTAGATTAGTATATTAATATTGTATTAGATAGATGATGACCAAATCTTTAATTTATCAAAGCAAGTAATTGTTTTATATTAGATACGAAGTCCCCAAAATGTTAGTCAACTGAAATATTCGATTCATATTTAACCTTGTATATTCTTTTTTTTTGTCTCATAGTAAAAGTGAAAGTTAAATATAAACTGTACATGCGAGGAAAATAATTCGTATCGTAAATCGTAATAGTGTATTGTGATTTTATGTGTGTTAAGGGTTCGTTCGTTTTTCGTAGCTGGTACAATTGTAGTTGTTTGTAAAAAATTTAGAATCATGTTTGGTGACTTATGGTCGATAAAACTATAATATAATTATTGTTTTATTTAAATTACATATGTTGTTATAAATGAAATAAAATAATCAAAATATTAATTATTTTGTCGAGTTGATATATTTTTTGTTATTATTAAATTGATATGTTAATTTGAAGTGGGTGTGTTTTTATTTATTGAGTTGACTTGAATATTATTTATTTATTTATTATTATTGCAACTATATTAATTTAACATAATAATTATTTAAATAGAAGAACCTTTATTTAATGTCTTTTAAAAAATTATGTTAAATACATGATAATCTTATTAGACTCACATATATGGATTAGTCTTATTTTTTAACAAATATATGTATAAATATTTGTAAGTTTTTTCTAATTCTTCAGTTTTAGTCTCAAGAGTTACATCTAAAGACTATTTCTTTTATATCCAGACTATTTGATACCTTAAAAATGGATACTATATAATCCTGTAAAGAAAATTGAGATTTTATATATTTATTATAAAACAATTCAATTCTCTTTAGACAAATTCAAAATAAACTTACCATCATAGGAGAAGGTCCATTGTCACTAGTGGATTTCAACGTCCTAAACGAGGGGACACTTCAACAGCCTGCCCTACATATGGCTATATGAGTAACATGGATGTGTCCTAAAATTTTACTCCGAGATATTTGTGGGTCATATTACAAATGACCAACTATTTATATGAATAAATAAGGTCATATGTCCCCATTACTTTAGAATGGTATGCCATCATATGTTCCTATGAAATAAAAAACAGTCTTATAAAAATTTAAGTTTGATTTTTTTTTTGTTTACCAATTAAATAATTTTTTAATTAAATTAAATAAAAATTTATATTCAATTAATTTATATTTTATTTAGTTATTACATAAAAATAACTTTAATAATTAGAAGAAAAAAAAGGTAGAAAAGGCGGTTAGACACTTATACTCTACCTCTCAATAGTGTAATTGTGTTTTGATGATTACTTTTTTTTTTTTTTTTTTGTTTAAAATAACTTATCCTCTTGAAGTTTCATATTACATTAATTATAATTTACGACCACTAGGATGCCGGTGTGGTACAAGAACCACAAAAAAAAAAATTGTCGGTGGTGGTAATGGTTTCACCATAATTAAAAATATATTAATTTAATATTAATTAAGGTTCAAATTTCACAAGAACATTATAATATCATAATATTAATAATGAGTCATATATCCACCCAATAAGGAGATAAGACCAATAATCCCAATAATGAAAAAAATAATTTCACTTAAGAAGGATGAACCCAATAATGAAAGAAGGAAGAACAGGTATTCCACTTAAATTAATAAAAAAAAAAATTAATTTCAAACACTACGTGCGGGAGACTTAAACTTGAGACCTCTTATAAGTAAGAACCAGCTTTGGCAAAGATCACGTCACTCATCATTCTACAACATTATTACTCTTCTTTAAGCGAACTGATTATTGAATTTGAAATTGATAAAAGAGTTTATTTTTAAAAATAAATTATTTTAAATGTGTTTATATTTGTTAATTTAAAAAATTTATAGAATAAATATAATAATATTTTAAAATTATTCTTAACAAATAATTAATATATATATTTTTTATTTATAATTTATTTTAATTAATAAATAATTTTAAATTATTCTTAAATAAATTGTGTCAAACAGACGTTAAACTTCGATAGCTGACTGTGGTTGTTGCATCAAAGTAGATCAAGTGGCTCGACCCTTAAAAAAAATAGAAAAGTGTAGAGTTTCTTTTCATACAAATATAATATATTTTAATAAAATAATTATATTAGCAAGAAAATAACTACAACGCACTCATCAACTTAAAAGTGCGTTTTTTATGGTTTATCCCACGTTCTAAAAAGAATTATAATATTTTTGTTAAATGTCTAAAAAAATTATAATTCATTTATTTTGAAAAATTTTAATCAAGTAAATCATGTAATTTATTTTTATTTTATAAAATAATTTTAAATAAATTTTAATAATATGACATGCTAGTCCGACCATTTGCTTTATCATCTAACAAGAAATGTAAAACTGGGAATTATTCCATAATCAATACATTTCCTAACATATGTAAGAAAAATCTAATAGTCGATGAAATGAGTATTTATTATGGGTTTATGTTAAACTAAAATCGAATATTGGTATATCCATTCCCCACAAACAGGTCTTGCACTCTTGCTTTTCGATTTTCTTGAATTAAATGAGGCATCTTCTAGCTGAAGTCATAAATTTGCTCTTGGTTCGTACGGATTATAACTTGATTTCAAAAATTAACTATATTAAAATTATTTGTTTTTATTAATTTAAAAAAAATTAAGTTAAATTTAGTAACATTATCAAGTTGCTTAAAAAAATTAGTCAATATGTGTTTTTTTTAAAACTAAAAACACATTTTAATTAATAAATATTCTAAAATAAGTTGTGTCAAACATGCACAAATTCAATCAAAATCATATATATTATTGTCAAAGAAGTGTTATCCGCAAAATATATTTAAAAGGAAAAAGAAATTTATATTTAATGTTAGAAATAATAAGATAAGTAATTATTAATCCTTAAATTTTGTAAAACAACGACAAAAAAGAACAAAAATGCTGTTCTAAAAGACAATTACAAAAAAAAAAAAAAAAAACGGGACATGCAAAACAACGCGTGGCAATAAATCTTCCCAAAATTCAAAGTTTATAGATACACCATTCCAAAAAATGAGTATCTTTTCAAAGTCTAAGAATAATTTATAAGATTTTAAAATATAAAATTAAATTAATTTATTAAAAAATTAAAAATAATAAATTTTCTTAATTGGTGTACACTTTCATGATTGTAGTACTTAAATTAAATTAATACATATTAATTTCATTAAAAGTTTAAAGATTGATATATAAAGTTAAAATGCCTATTTAGGTGGTGGGGAAAAATAAATCAAAAAGAAAAAGAAAGAAAAAGGAGTGCGGTCTAATCACCAACCACACAAGAGGGCAATAGTGTCCAAATTGTCAATACATCGTATGAGAAAGGTTGAAAACTGGTATATATAAATATCTTATCCATCCATTAAATACATTTAAATATTGTCTACTTATTTTGTTTCCTAAAATATATTTTTCTTTTTGTAAATACTAATGTCCTGTAAAATCTACTAAAAACAAAATTACCAATAAAATAAATATGATTTGACTTTGACTTTGACTGTACTTCGATAAGTAAATTAAATAATTTTTTAATTTTTATTATAATTATATAATTTCATAACTAAATATTATAAATCGGAAAATAAAAAATATTATTTCTATTTCGGTATACATCATATAAGTATCATTTACACATCATATAAGTATCATTTATTTAGGCTGATCCTCTTAAAACAATATTTCTTAAGCTAAATTTAGTAATTACACCTCCCATACCAAAAATAAATCAAATCACACGTCAATTATTATAAACTTATCCGGATAAACTACTATTACATTCATTCTCTTGATTTATCAGAATCTTATCACTATTAGTTGTTTTTACACAGTGAGTAAACAACGTTTTTAATTTTTGATAACACAACACACCCCCAACCCAACCCCGGGGCCCACATGCCTTTCGTTCAATCATTCTCCTCTGCACTCTCTCATTCTAAAGACTGTAATCCAATCAGCTTTATATCTAATAATTAAAGATAATTATTTTTCTGTATCTATAAATAATACAGACACATGTACTTGAGACAATAGAACACAAACCAAAGTGAAAGGAGTTATTGGAGTTCAGGAAAGGTGACACACCCAATTTCCTCTTATACCGTCTATCACTTTCTCTCTCATCAGATCATGGGGGATTCTTCTGTAAAATCGGTTTTAGATTGTTTAATCGACTGATAGTTGTCTGGTTTTTTTTTTTCTTTTTTTTTTTTTTTTTTATCTTCAGACACTTGTTTTTACTGCTGTTCTGGTGTAGGGTTTGCCAAAGATTTGACCTTTATCAGGTATACCCTCTTATATTTCTTTCCTGATTATGTGTGTGTACATGCACATATATGTCAATTTATTTCACTTTTGTAATGTGAATTCAGTTGTATATGTTTTGGGGTTTGATGGGTATGCCAAAAGGTTTGATCTGTTTTTGTGGAATTAATTCAAGTTTACTAGATTATGAATTGGGGCTTCAGTCGAATTTTGATTGACCTGTTCTTTCTATTTTGAGCTTATTTCATGTTTATTAATAGTATATAAGTTTTCTGATTGTGGGATTTTTTAAAAAATATTTTCAAATTTCTAATTTTGTAGGACAACTAGGTTGTTTTCAGAGTAAGATGCTTTTGATTCCTTAAATTTATTTGTGCTTTTTTTGAAATTTATGACATACTTGGATACATAAGAAGCTTTTCTCCCTTTCAGTTTTGTTTATCTATTTCTCTATGACTACGTTGTTGCTGAGTACACACCTTCCCTATGTCTTTCCTAAGCAACATGCCTGCATTTGCTTGAATTTCGTCTGTATTTGTATGCCTGACCTTTTAAAGCTACAATCTTGATTGCCGGGCCTGCTGTGGTGCAGATCATTATGCTAATTTGTATGTTTATTCTGTTCTTGGGGGAAATTTAATTTTGACTCATTTTTGCCTACCCCAACTATTTTGGGATAAAAGGCGTAGTTGAGTTGAATTGAGTTACGTTGTCCTGGAAGATTCAAAACATGTGCTCAATCTTTTATGTGCATTTAGGTTAATTAGCATTAATTTGTAGGTCAAATAGCAGTATCCGTTGAAGACTGTTAAAGCATGTTTAATGTTGAGAAAGATAGCATTTTTCCAAAGTCCAAATTCTTAATGATTATCTTGAAAGTTTCTTACGTCAAAGTGAATTGAGCCGTAAGTTTAGTATGTCGGTATATGTGGAAGTTGAATCTAGTACGTCACGTAATTTATTTGGTCAGAGTATTCAAATTGAGCCTTACGTTAGAATGTTGATATCTGTGGAAGGTGAATCTAATACGTTAACTACTTTGTTGTTATGTACTAGAGGTATTCTACTTCATTGCGCTTTATGTGAGCTTTTAAATTTTAGTCTAGAAGATGTGATTGACCCCTTTTATTGCATCAGAAAGTAAAAATAAATCCTTTTTCTGGAAACAAAATTAATTATTTGACTTCTTTTGTTTTATTGTTTGACAGAAAAGTAATGCAATGCAGCCGCCTCCGGGCCACTCTTCTTATGGTAATTACTGAATTTTCTCCATTTTGGCTTGGAACCTTACTGATAGTGAATAATGATTTAAATATTTTCTTGCAGGTCCTTCAAAAACAACATCGATAAATGTCTCTAAGGATATGGGTCGTGGAGGACTCGGATCCTTATCTGGATCTGATGCTTATCATCCCTTAAGTGATGCAACTCTTTTCTCAAGCTCGTTACCTGTTCTTTCTCATGAAAAGTGTATGCACCAGAACTATTCAGTTTACTTATCAGAATAAATAAATAAATATCCAGCTTAATATTATTGTATTTGAATTGTTATTCTCTGTGCACATGTAGTAAAACTAAATCATACAGAAGATGGTCATATATCTGTTGATGATTTATCCTCCACCATGAACAAACTCAATGTTGATGGAGAAGCAAATGACTTGCTTGAAGATCACGCAATAGGGAGCTTGCTTCCTGATGACGAGGATGAGCTTTTAGCAGGGATAATGGAGGGTTATGACCTTTCTGGGTTGCCTAATCTGGTGGATGACTTGGAAGAGTACGATCTTTTTGGAAGTGGAGGAGGGCTAGAATTGGAAAATGATCTGCTGGATAATCTGACTTTCGGAATATCGAAGGTGAGTTTTGCTGATGGTGTTGGCGGCAATGGGGTGGCTCAATATGGTCTTCCGAATGGGGCAGGGGCCGTTGCTGGAGAGCATCCGTATGGCGAGCACCCTTCCAGAACTTTATTTGTTCGCAACATTAATAGTAATGTTGAAGATTCTGAGCTGAGAACAATGTTTGAGGTAATTCCAATCAATCAGGACTCGTAAGTAGAATTGATTAATGTAGTATTTAAATTAGCATTAATTTTTTCCCGTGAGTATTTAATTCTTCTAGTACATTCAGATATAGAAAAAAAAATCCTAATTTTTATATGTTTGTTATCTCATTTCTTGAATTACAACTTTCTTTGATGGGACTTACGAAGCTTGATCCATATTTGTGATATATATGTAGGATAGATATGATATCATCATCAATTTGTGTTGCTATCTTGACCTGGGTTTGGATTATTTCCTTAATCATCTAAAAGCAATTTTAACAACTTCTTATCTGCAATTATAGCAATATGGCGATATAAGGACTCTATACACTGCCTGTAAGCACAGGGGCTTTGTAATGATATCATATTACGATATTCGTGCTGCTCGTACTGCCATGAGGGCATTACAGAACAAACCGCTACGGCGTAGGAAGCTCGACATCCACTTCTCAATTCCAAAGGTTTTTGAACTTTTTCCTTCTAAAATATTTTATAACATATGTTTTCATAAGAGAGTAATACTTAAATTTTTTTTCATATACCATACAGTTATTTATTGACTCTCTCCCCTTTCCCATGCCAGGATAACCCATCGGACAAGGATATGAATCAAGGAACTTTGGTAGTTTTTAATCTGGATCCGTCAGTTTCAAATGATGACCTCCTTCAAATATTTGGGGCTTACGGCGAGGTTAAAGAGGTAATAATTTTTTCCCTCAACACTGCGTAGGCATTTTGCTTTATATCTGATACTTATATGAGTATTATTCATATGACGGTTGATAGATAAGGGAGACCCCACACAAGCGGCACCATAAGTTCGTTGAGTATTATGATGTCAGAGCCTCTGAAGCAGCTCTTAGATCATTAAACAGGAGTGACATAGCTGGGAAACGCATAAAGCTCGAACCTAGTCGGCCCGGGGGAGCCCGTCGAAAGTGCGTATAGTTATTATTATATGTGCAACTTTGTTATGTGTTTAAATTTTGTTATTTTGTTTAATTTAACTATTACTTGATTCTGCCTGGTTCTAGCCAAATGTTACAACTTAATCAAGATCTTGAACAAGATGATTCTCGGAGCTTTCGGCTTCAAGTGGGCTCCTCGATAGCCAGCTCCCCTCCAGGTAATGCCTCCAGTTTCCTTTATTAATACAATATTTTTTTACTCTTTTCTACTTTTACTGCATCTAGGTTTACGAACTGGTTAATGTCCATGTTCCTGCAGGTAACTGGACGCAGTATGGAAGCCCAGTAGAACATAGTCCAATGCAAACTCTTAGCAAATCGCCTGTTCTTGGGCCTTTAAGCCCTACCGTCAGCAACAATTTACCTGGATTAGCTTCCATTTTGCACCCTCAGTTATCAAATCCGGGAAAGATTGCACCGATCGGCAAGGAACGTATATTCACGAATGGAAATCTAAATCATGGAGTTGCCTTTCAACATTCTCATTCACTTCCAGAGCCACAATTGAGTCAATTTTCTGGAACCATGTCGAATTTCGGTGCTTCTTCAACCTCAAATGGATCTGGTATCGAAACATTATCTGGCCCACAGTTTCTCTGGGGAAGCCCTAATCCAAAAGCAGAACATTCAAATACATCTGTATGGCGAAAACCATCGTTAGGGCAACAACCATTTACTTCCAGTGTAGCATACCACGGATTCCCGTACACAGGTCGCCATGGATCCATCATGAATTCATCTCAACCCCCTATTCATCACAATCATCATGTTGGATCTGCTCCATCTGGTATTCCTTTTGAAAGGCAATTTGGTAATTTCCAGGAGTCTCGGGATGCGTTATACATGAGCCCCCCTGCTTTCGGAGGCATGAGTATAGGTCACAATGACAGGAGTTTTATGGGTCCTCGTGGCTCTGCAAATACCGGCGGCTTTCCTGAAAACGGTTCCCCAAGTTTCAATATGATGTCTTCACCTAGGCTGAGTCCTCTGTTTCTTGGAAATGGGCATTACTCCGGACCAGGAATTCCGGGACCCATGAACATGGAGGGTTTGATTGAGCGTGGGAGGAGCCGACGTGTTGAGCACAACGCAAGCCAGATAGACAACAAGAAGCAGTTTCAGCTTGATCTGAACAAGATTTTAAATGGGGAGGATATGAGGACAACTTTAATGATTAAAAATATCCCTAATAAGTATGAATGTTGTTCCTGTAATTAGCGAGTAATGATACCTTGTTAATAGGGGATATTGACATCATCATATTCACCAATTATTTTCCTCCAGGTACACCTCGAAGATGTTGCTAGCTGCCATTGATGAAAATCACAGGGGTACTTACGATTTTCTGTACCTGCCCATTGATTTTAAGGTAGGATTTTATTGAGCCTTCGATATTATGCATAACTATTTATTGTAGTTCATTAAAGCCTAAATGTTTCTTCCTTCGTTTGGGTGCAGAACAAATGCAACGTTGGCTATGCGTTTATCAACATGCTGTCTCCTTCGCATATTATCCCATTCTACCAGGTTTACAATTTATGTCATTTGTTCAACTATTTTTTGTTTCTATATTTCTTGATTTGGAGGGCATTTTTGTTATCAGTTGTGACAGAGCTTCAGAAAATGTCAGTTACATCGAAAGTCCCCTCCTCGCAGTTAATTAGTACTTGGTATAAATCAAGTGTGGGAAGATATTTTTATAGTCTACTGCTGTGTTGTGCAGGCATTTAATGGTAAGAGGTGGGAGAAGTTCAATAGCGAGAAAGTTGCTTCCTTGGCATATGCACGAATCCAAGGAAAGGTGGCCCTCGTCACCCACTTTCAGAATTCAAGCTTGATGAACGAAGATAAGCGCTGCCGGCCCATTCTTTTTCACTCTGAGGGCCCAGAGTCTGTTGATCAGGTAACATAATTAATTAGAAGGGTTTCATATTAATTTGTCTATATTAGGGAAGTAGTTGTTAACAATGATCGTGCAGGTCATACAGGATCCTCTCCTTTCCAATAGTTTGAACATCCAAATCAGGCGGTCAAATGGGTCAGGGTCAGATTCGGACGATTCTACCAAAGATGCTGCAGGTGAGGAGAGCTCTACTAAAGAGAAGAGCGAGGGGCCCGGAGGCAGGTAAAGTACAGCCTCAAGTGGTGGAGGCTGCAGCTGATGGCCTGTATATAAGTAAAAAATAGGAGGTGCACCGAGTAAATGGCTGCAGATTTTGTATATGGGAAAACAAGAGCTGCTTTTGATTGTCCGGATGGTACACAATGGAGGAGAATAAGTAGATCTGCAAGTTCTGTCGTTTTGACTTATCAAGAAAATGTTGTTTACAAGGCAGTTGGGTGGTAGATGTTGTTTTGAGGGTTGAGATTTTTGGTTGGTGATTTAGAGTGGTGGGGCTGCTCGCAAATATTATTGTGGGGAAGACCGATTTGGCCGTCTTTTGTAAACTTATTTCAGCATTTTAAATTTAAATTGACATCTTTTTTGGGTACTTCTGGAATTTTCATTTATATGTTTTATCCTACATTGTAGATAAAGCACAAGTAGTCAGTCATTATATTCACTCTGTACAGCTTTTTAGATATTTTCAGTATGTCAAACAGGGCTGTTAAACAAGATTGTCGAGTATGGTACGTTTAATTTAGATAAATTTTTTATTGAGTTTTTAAGGAGTTAAAGTTTGAATTTTTTTTTTATGAAAATTAAAAAATATTTAATATTATTGAGTTAAATTTTGAATGAATTAAAATTGAATACGAATTATTAAATTAAACAATAAATATTTTTAATTAATTCAAATTAAATTTTAAATGGGATGAGTTTGAGAACACTCCTCGTAAGTACAAGCTTTCTGGAGCTAGGTAATAAATTTTAATATTAGTAAAGAGAAACCGTACTGAACATGTGCAAAGACCTAGTAGTGTATAACCTGTTTTAGAGATAATTTTTGGCATAAAACTGATTATGTGAAATAGTCAACAAGACGCAAACCCTTCCTTATAGAATAGTCTTTTTCTTATTTGGTAAGAGACCCCTACGCTGTCACAATTGGATAAAAATTACTGCGTATAAATCGAGTTTCACCATAATAGTACCCAATTTAGGAGATGCAATTTTCCAAATACATTAACATAAGATTAAATTTAACTCGTTAGAAATTTAAAATTGAATTTAAACTTTTAAGTGATATTTTTAATTTTTAAGTGCATTCTAAATATAATCATGCGTATTATTTCGTTAGAAACATGCTATAAGTATATGACTTTGTTTCCTTTCTATGTGAAAGAGCAATTTGATTTTCTTAAGTGTGATTAATTAGCACTAATCTTAATTAATTAAGTTAACCGTAATTAAGATTTTTTAATTTAAATGGAGAGATTAGTGAAGATTAATTAAATTATTTGAGATTAATTAATGATAATACTTGATTAATTAAAACTCGTTAATAGGCTCATTTGAGAGGTGACACATATCACACACATAACCACTTATTGGATAGCTTGACACACTTGACTCATGCTTGACTTTAAAAGATCATCTTCTAAAGCACCTTTGAGCAGTTTGTCTCAACACAAGCAAGAGACTTCATAGCAAGGTAAGGAGAGAGACAAAAAAGTGAGGAAAAACAAGGAGAAACAAGGGTGAAAGCCAAGGAAAAATTATAAAAATTTTCTTAGTTTTATGCTCTCCACATAGAGGAGGTAGGGACTATAATTATTCTTTTGATTTGGCACATACATGTTTGTGTTCATATGTGATTGAATCCTATCATAATTGATCTTATCTTTCATTTAGTTGATTTTGTATTAAAGTTATACAATGAATTCTGTATTTTTCATGGATATATGGTGTTAAGTGGTGAAGTTCTTCAATAATAAGTGTTTGGTTGGATATGTACTTAGGTTTTGGTGAAATATGTGTACTCTATAAGGGTTAGAGAAAGTTTCAGGCGCTCCTCACACTCGGACAAATTCTGATATTTTTGACTTTTAGCTATATTGCAAGATTTGTATAAAATAATCTAGTCGTTAAATATGTAAAACTTTTGGATAATGTATTTGTGTCCACCAAAAATCAACCTTATCGAAAATAGTTTATTATTTTATACTTGTAAGCAAAAATGGCATCAATGTAAATATAGTAAATATTTTAGGCTTTATTGTAATGGAAAGTCTATATATATAATTCAATCATCCACATCAATTGTATGGTGAACATAATATCATTTCTCCCAAAAGTACATTTAGTTTCTGGTAATTGTCGTTGCATCTATTAAAATTTTACAAAATATGAGTTAGAGTTGTTTTAGTGTATGTGGTACAATTTGAAACATTTTTTCATAAATGCTAACTAGTTGTAAACTTGTAAATGTGACTTTTGTGTTTGAATTATGATACGTGACAAACTATCGAGTAATTGTACAACTTGACATGATTATTTTGTGGTTATTGATTCATATGCATTATGTATCGAGTGGAGAGCAACAATGGTAGCAAGTTGCTTAAATTGGATATCGAAGTTTTTTATTTCATTTAGTTTAATGTTAAGGGTTTTCCTAACCAAAATTGAGAGAGGTCGGATCCTAACCTTAAATAGGACATGGTTTATCCTCGAGGATGACTTTGGGATATGAACCCTGATTATGGTCAGAGCCTAGTTGATAAGAGCTATTTTGGACTTAATATTTTGCTATCTTTTGCTATTGATTTATGAAAATTTGCTTAAAAGCTCAATCAAATATGCAATAATTGTTATATATTTTAGTTTGGATTACTACTCCTTGTTTGAACTTTATTTTGTAGGTTTTTGGACCTTTGTTTGTGCGATTATGGGCTTGGAACGGACAAATAATGAAGATGGGCTGAAGAAATGGCAAAACAGACAAAAAATTCACAATCCAGTAGCTCCCATGGTCCACCTGTGGGAGGAGCCACGGGCAGACCGTGGCACCAGCTATGGGTGGACCGTGGGAGATGGCCGAACTTTGGTTTTTGATTCCTGTTCCGATTCTGAAAGAAAGATTCGATCTGGACCATTCATGCACGAATTTAAGCTAGATTCGGATTGTAATTCTAACCCTATAAATAGCCTAGATCTCAAAACAAATCGTGTACTTAATTTTCATAATTCATAGCTAGTAGAATAAGAGTAGAAGTTGTAGACGGTGCTCGGTGGAGGCTTTTTCATACAAGACGAAGGCTTTTCATACGAGTATTATTATGGGTTTTATTATTCTAAACTCTTCTTTATTCTTATTTAATACAATTATGTTCTAATTTTCTTTGTGCTACGATTAGATGGATCCTGCTCATGATTAATTAGATTACCGTTTATCATACTTTTATGTGAGTTTATTATGTTGCGAGTTATGTTTCATGTTCTTAATGCTTCTAGATATCTGACCAATGTTTGGATGATCTTTGTCATATAGTTTAAGTACCGATAGAAGAAGACTAGTGAGGGCTCGTGTGAAACATAACCATAAATTAATTTTAACTAGAGATAGTTAGGTTGTTTGTGTAATTTCGGTAGTAACTATATCTAAACGAGTATGATGATTAGTGAATCTGAAAATTTCCACAAAATTTAATACTCTTCATATTATTTAAACTTTGCATGGAGACTGTGAGGTTAATAATTGAAGTAAGGGGCTATAACTAGAGATAGAGTAGCAACTAATTTAGGAAGATTCCACTATCACAACAAAATAAATTTTGTAACTTGCATGATAAACCAATTGATTTAATTATGAATGAGTAGGTGAAGTCGAAATCTTAGCACGCTTTCTCATCTTTGACAAAACCCTAAAATTTATTAATTTAGTTATTTTTGTTTTTGTTAAATAGTTAGTTCTTTTAAATCAAAAAACCAAAGATTTTATCAATCAAATTAGATAAGTCAAAGAATAGTCAAAATTGATACATAATTGAATTCAATCCTCGTGGGAACGATATTTTTACTACAATCTAATTATTGTACACTTGCACTTCTCATTGATCACTAGTCAAAATTAGGCATATTTATTTTTATTACACAAGAAAAGGTAAGGGTAATGGCAAGTATTCATATTGCATTCTCAGATTAGTTATTCATTTGTATCATATTACTTTTTGCACTATTATTTGAGTGAGAAGTTGTATTAGTTTTTCTTAGTGGGCTTGTGAAACTCACCTCTATTTATTTTTTGAGAACTCCGAAAGGGTAGGCAACACAAGAGGTTGAAATGACGTGAAATGTGGCTACATGTTACTAGGAAAATATTACTTGCCTGTGTATAAGTTTTGTGTAATATATACGGTTTATATGTAAAGTAGAAAATATTTTTTTTTGCAAGTGTGTAAACTCGAAATCGTATTATGTAATAAGTGTGTTATGTCGATAAAAAAGATGTATATTTTTAAGTTGAAGTTTTATTTTAAATTGAAATTGAAATATTGACATAATATTATTTCGAGTCAATGAGAAACTAAAGAGAAAACAAACAAGGTACTTTATTTTTAAAACAAAGTTTACCACATTAATTCTTCACATTCATACCTTCATTAAGGTAGGGTGTGACATTTATTTAAGATTAAGTTTAATAACTACTTCTGCTTT
>JAUMHB010048501.1:0-15089 GCA_032359685.1 Pittosporum tobira
TGCGTTGAAGTCTCCCTACCGAGCACCGTCTCTACAACACTACTACTAAACTACTAACTATGAATTATGAAAATTAATTATTTGATACATCTCTTGGTTTGAGATCTAGGCTATTTATAAGAGTATAATTACAATCCAAATCTAGCTCAAATTTGTGTATGGATGGTCCAGATTGAATCCCTCTTTCAGAATCGGAATAGGAATCAAAAGCTGAAGTTCGGCCATCTCTCACGGCCGTGGCTGGTGCCACGGCCTGCCCGTGGCTGCTCCCACGGGTGACTCGTAGGAGTTGCTGCCTCTGCCACAAAGTTCATTTTATTTACAGTTTTGCCATTCTTCAGTCCAACTTCGTTCTTTATCCGTTCCAAACCCAGAATTGCACGAAAATAAGTCTAAAAACCTACAAAACAAAGCCCAAACAAGGAGTAGTGATCCAAACTAAATATATAACAATTGTTGCATATTTGATTGGACTTTTTAAACAAAAATTGATAAATCAAGAGCAAAAGATAACAAAATATTAAGTTCAAAATAGCTCTTATCAAAATCATATTAACTGCTTCATGAATTCAAGTTGCATTCAAACAAACCCCTCTCTGCAATAGGGATAAAAAGTAGTGTGTTTAATTGCTTGGTCAATTGATGGTCTTCCCATTTTTGTGGGCTAACATATTTAACTGCAACTATTTAATAAAATATTAGAAATAATTGAATATATATTTCTCATTTTTTTTCTTCTTGATTTTTTGTTCATCTTTTACTCTTTGTCAGATGGCTCATACCAATGAGTTTCCTGTTTTGCTTCCATGAACTCAAGGTGAGTTTTCTTCTCTTACAATCTCGACAGAAATGACATGATTCAAAAGTAGTTAGTATTCTTTTTTTTATTATTTATTTTTTTTAAAATGGAAGATATTGTGTCCACATCACACAAACACCGAGAAGAGGAAGGGAAAATGTGACACACATGTTAATGCTTTAGTAATTATGGAGATCTCAAGTTTTAAAAGGTATTTAGAAATGATTTGTTTAAAGTTTGGGGATATCTAGCATGTTTCATGGTCTTTTTGTAGTCACATATTCATTTTATAACTCATTTATTATGATAGTCATGGTTTATTACTCCATCCATCTCATATTAATTGTCTATTTTTGTCTTTTTAAGTCAATTCGCCAGTTTTAGAATTAACTTTTGTACCATATTTATACATGTTTAGTTTTAAATTCTAACATTATTAATTTTGATGAAAAATATCAAAGTGGGCAAATTTTTGAGACGGAGAGAGGAGAATGGATAATCAACTCATTTATATATTCGATTACAATTCATAGAACTTTTTTATTGTTTTTTAAAAAAAGATGTAATGCATATTAGATATTCATTTATGGGAGTTGCAGTTTCAGGGTAGACAAGAGGGATTTGTACTTTCCCAAGTATCAACGGACTTTTTTATGGGCTAGCATGCACCTGTTTTGCAAATTGGGTTACATAGTAGAATACATGCTTGCTCAATGAGTAGTAATGTATAGTTCATAATGATTACATCTACTTTTAATTTTTGGTTCAATGATACATTTTTCATGATTAATGGTTATGAATTAATGTTACTAAATTCATTTTAAATGCATGCAGACCCTCTTTACAAAAGTTTCACGCATGCCCTCTACACTTTTATTTTTTGGTTCAAAAATACGTCTACATGATTAATGGTTTTGGGTTACCCTAACAAGTTGAATCATTTTGAGTGATCTTTTTTAGGGCCTTTTTATATTGTAACCCATTTTACTATATTAAAATCCTACCAGTAAGCTCAGTTCAAAAAGACAATTATTTTGAAATCAAATAAAGGTGTAATTGGTTTTCTAAGACCCTATGCTTTTATGTCTCAATATATGCCGTATGTGGTTTTTTGAAACTACTATAGTAGATAGTACTTAGTTGTGAACAAACAGAATAGAATCAAAAAGTAATAGAAGTGAAAGTAATTTTTGCTCATATATAAAGCAATTTGTGGATTTACATACTAGCCTATTGTGGTTCAGCTTTAAACAAATAATAGTACATGTTTTCATTTACTCTCCATTTTCATAAAAAGTGTATTAATTTAACCATGATATTAAGAGCTTCCTTTATAAATTTATGTTGTATTAGAGTTTTAAATGTATCACCCTGATAAAACCAATTTAGAATTGAAAAATAAATCTAGATACACGTATTTGGTATGAATTATTAACCTAGTATTGAGTAAGTAAATAGATTGTTTTCTTTTGCAGATGGAATTGGGTCCAATTTTAACATTGAACAGGTCCAACACTGGCCCAATCTTTTGCAGATGAGTTTCAGTAAAATGTTCATACTACTTTTGGAAACATTGGCCCATTTTTAACAGATCTAAAATTTACAAAATTATCGGTGTTCCAAACCAGAAAAACTAGGCCGAAAACTGGATACACCAGAAAAAAGAAAAACCGGTAAGACACCGAAAATTTTGTTTCTTCTATGTTCTGGAATTTAAGTGGAGATACCTAAGTAGTATATTAAAATTCGATAAACGAGTTTAGACGCTAGAGTGAAAGTAAGTAGAAGATTTTTAATTGAATATTAATTAAAATTAATTGAGTTTAAATGTGCAATTGACTTTGGACTGTGAATCGGACCGTTGTTTAAACCATACAGTGGTGGTTCGGCACAAGACAAATTATTTTCAAACCCTAAATCAGCCACCCATTTGATGTTAACAGTTTCAGCCAGCTTCTTGTTACTTTTAATGTTATTCAACTATTCGCCATGTGAAGCGGTGTTTCCTAAACTTGTTCCCACCTTCCCTGGTCAACCAAACTCTCTACTTGTAGGAAAAGCCAATGAATGAGCTCAAAAACATGGCTAATCTTTCTTGATTCTAACCCAACTAGTCAATGGCTCAAATATCTTTAAACGTTTATACAACCAAGTTCATGTATGGCGTTTCTCTTTAGAAAAATATTTTTTTATAACAAGTAGTATTTTTTAAATATTTTAATTTAAAATTATTAAACGGGTCGAGTTCGTCGAGTTCAAGTTCGTAATCGAGTTTTTTTTTCTCAAACTCGGCTCATTTAACTTAAAATAACCTCTTAATGAACTTTTAATTAATCAAATCCGAGTTTTTTCATGAAAAAATTAAAAAATATTTAATATTATCGATCTTTTATTGAGCCGAATTTTAAACGAGTCGAGTTCAAATTCAATTCTTTCAATTAAATAAAAAAAATTAATAAATCTAAATTAAATTTTAAACAAATTAAACTCGAACATTAAACGAACAGCACTCTATTTCAAATTATTATTGTTGAGATTTTTTAACTTTTGCCCTGTCAAAAATCAACTAACGTACTACGCAACCCAAAACCATACTTTAGTTATTTATAATAAAAAGCTACGTACCTAACCCAACCTTTGATGTGCGCAAGTGGACATTAAAAGTTTGGCAGAGGAGATAGATTTGCCTATTTGCTTAACAGTTTATGTGACTTGATGGACTCCAATTTGTTTTAAATTGTTTTTAAAATAATAAATAAATAAATAAATAAAAGAAGCCATCTCTAATAATACATTTTCACTTATAAAATGATAGTTCACTACTTAGATAAATTTATACTTTTTTTCATAAATAGTTCTGACTGGGAAAAATATTTTTTGTCACTTTATTGGGACTTGATTTTTATATTAATTATTATGTTTTTAAAAAAAATTAAAAATACAATTCTATTCTTCGCGACTTTTCATTATGTTATTTTTGGAGATTCCATTCATATTTTTAACAATTTTGATCGTACGCGATCCCACCATAAGCAAACACTATGAGTATTACGTGGTGATCATTTCATTTCCAACTCACTAATTTCCTAAATCTATGAGTCTATGATACACGTAAGTTGTCATCTTCGGAGAAATACGGTATTTAACATGAAAAAAAAAAATCACCAAAAATAAAATTATGCTTTTAATTTAAAAAAATAAATAAATAATAAATAATCGTTATGAAATCAGACTTCAATACAGTGATCAAAAAGTCATACTGTTAAAATCATTAAAAAAAGTCAAACTTTCTATTCCTAACAAGAATTAAAAAAACAAAATAAAAAACAAAAAAACTGTATTACATCCCTGTCGGTCCCCATAACATAATTGCAAAAAGTGTGGACATCTGGAGTGCGCTCATAAGGTAGCATAATTAAACGCAAACGAACCATTTTCAGTGCAATTTTATATGTGAAGTGAGACAATTTTTCTAAGTAATACTTCTTCTGTCCTCAAAATAATAATCAAAATTTTTAATTTTTTTTGATATAAATTTTAAACCGATTTAAAAACACATGAATATATTATATATTTAACATATTTTTATTATATTAAAAAATATTATATATTGATATGTTAAGAATATAAAATATATAATGTATATAAATATTTTCAAAATGCCTTAAAATTCGTGTCAAGTATATGGACTATCATTTTCAGAACCGAGGTAGTTCAATTATAAGATACTTCATTCGTTTCAAAATAATAGTCTTTTTTAGGAGAAATTTATTTCAAAATAATTATAATTTGTAATTTTTTAAGAGAATATAATATATTTTTTTATATTACCTGTAATCTCTCTCATCTTTCTAAAGATTTTTAATTCCTTAATTTCTCTCTCTTTCTTGCTCATAATTTTCAATAATGGATAAAATTAAAATTGAACACTAATATTTATTGTTGATCTTAATCTGTATGAATCAAGCTAAAACGCCTATTAATATGGAACGGATGGAGTAACATATTTCATTAAAAGACAAATGCTCAAGCTTATATAACTAACTATTCACTTTTAAAATTAAAGATATTATAGAAAAATTACTGCTTTAATGAATAATTTTTTATTTAATGCTACTTTTAAAAACTAATAAGAAAGAAATAGAGAGGCAGCCTTTAACCAAGTGATAAAAAAAATTAAAAAAAAAAAAACTTAAGTTATTGGCATAAATGGTGAATAAGATTTAAGTAAGTGGACGAAAATAAAGAAGACGACTTAAATTAGGGTGCGTAAATGAAGAATGAGACTTGAGCGGATAGACACGAGGAGAAAGATAAGTAGAAAATGAATTAATAAAGTAAGGATTTAAATATTTTTTGTTGTTTTAAAAATATAATTATATAATTAATTTTGAAACGAATAGTAAATGAACAAATATTTTAAATTTTAAAATTAAAAAATATATTTAATTACTTTTCAAATATTTATTTCACAAAAGATGTTCAATTTTTCATTGTTATAAGCATATAATCTTCGTCAAATTTATCATTATAATTATACTATACTAATTATTTTAAACAAAAGTTATATTATGAAATTGGTGAAATATTATCAAAATAGGCTAATTTTAATATTACTATAAGTTTCTACTTTTATAAAACATAAAATAAAATAATCGAAATCAAACTCGAATTTTAAAACTAAAATTAAATTCACAAACGGAGTCCAGTGAAACTTGCTCGTTCGGAGTAGCAGGCGAGCTTACTAATAACTGACAAATTGACAGTTATTACTCTCTTCCGCTCACATCTCTCGTCTCGCTCTCTCTCTCTCGAAAAAGAACAGCTTCTTCTCTTTTGTGGTCCGGTTTTAAATTTCACAGCAAGAAAAATATTGCAACGCGTATGGACTAACCCAAGAAAAGGTCAGCGATTCCCTGCTATCCATCTGCAATATTAGACTCCATTTTCTTGTTTTAAATTTATGTCTCTATTCACAAGCTACACATAAATTATTAATTGTTTTGTCAAAACAATCTGGTAATCTATCGGTATCTGGCTGGCTCTCCAGTTCAAACTGGTCTGTCTTTTGCTAGATTTATTAATTAATGCACAAAAGTTGTTTATTCATTCCACACTCCATAGACCATTCCTTTTGGGGCAAACAGCTAAAAGTTAAACCTTGATTGCCGTTCTTGACTGTTTCAAATCTGGGTCTCACTCAAATCTCTCTCCTGCAGCAGGTGCCCTTCTCTTCTTTCTTCCTTGATTCAGTGCTTTGTAATGGGTATTTGTTAGTTTCTGCGTTTACTGATTGAATTTATAGTTTCATATCTTGCTTTTCTTGTATCTAAAACCTAGCTTTTAGCTCTAATTAAGCTCCGAGATTTCATCTGTTTTGAATTTCTTGCTGCTTCTTGCTTCAGAAAATGATGGATCCGTGTGTGTTTAAGTTGTTGTTCTTCTGGGTATCTTTTATATTGTATTTGGCTTGCTTTTCTTGTGGATTTGATCCTGCTAACCAGTACTATATAAACTGTGGATCATCTACCAATGCCACTGTTGGTAATAAGGTTTTTGTGGCTGATAACTTGGCTTCAAAATTCCTTTCCACCCCAGAAAATATTTTAGGCAATACCTCTTCAAATTCAATTCCACCATCTGCGGAGGCCCGGCTATATCAAACAGCAAGAATTTTCACTAAAACCTCTAAGTACACGTTTTCGATTAGCCAGCAGGGGAGAATATGGATCCGCCTTTATTTCTCAGCGTTTGTGTACAATAGTTATAATTCAAACTCAGCAGCTTTCTCAGTTTCTGTCCCAAATCATGTGTTGCTGAGCAATTTCAAAACAAGGAATGTTTCTGTTAAAGAATTTTCAGTTAACGTGAGTTCTGGCTCACTTGAAATAACTTTCACCCCATCAGACAATTCATTTGCATTCTTGAATGCTTTGGGAGTTGTGTCGGTTCCAGATGACCTTATAACTGACGATGCCAGTAATGTCAGTCCTCTGGTAAATTTCCAAGGTTTACCATTGCAGGCATTGGAGACTGTTGCAAGGGTGAATATGGGTGGACCAACTGTCACGTCTACAAATGATACCCTGGGGCGAACTTGGGTCCCCGACACAAGTTTTATTGTAAACACAAATCTTGCCCAAAATGTGTCACAGATCAGCGCTGTTAGGTACCCTCCAGGTGGGGCCACACCCGATATTGCTCCGGATACTGTTTATGGTACTGCTATAAGGATGAACTCTGAAAATGACCCGAGAAGCAATTTCAATGTAACATGGGATTTCCCTGTGGATCCGGGGTTTCAGTATTTTGTTCGATTTCACTTTTGCGATATAGTAAGCACATCTCCTTATGAGCTCTACTTCAATGTTTACCTTAATTCTTCGGATGTTTTGCCTGACTTTGATCTGACCACAAAAAACGTCAACTTTCTGGCCACTGCTTATTATACAGATTTTGTTACTGCACCATTTGCTAGCAGTACACTTCGTGTTAGTATTGGTCCATCTTCTGTGAATAATACTTATCCTAATGCCATTCTCAATGGACTCGAGATTTTGAAGATGAACAATTCTGATGGAAGCCTTAGCGGGTTGACCTTTGTCCCATCATCCTCAGGCTCAAGCTCAAAGAGTAATGTGGGTGTGGTTGTAGGTGTATGTGTTGGGGCCACAATTCTTGTCTTGATGGTTGGCGCTGTATTTTTCATTCGCAGAAAAAGAAGACTGGAAAGGCTTCACCATTCAAAAACATGGGTCCCATTATCCATTAATGGTTCTTACACAATGGGAAGTAAATACTCTAATGGGACAACTACTAGTGCCGATTCTAACTTTGGTTATCGATGCCCTTTTGTGGCAGTTCAAGAAGCGACAAACAATTTTGATGAGAGTTGGGTTATTGGGATTGGTGGTTTTGGAAAGGTTTACAAGGGAGAATTTAGTGATGGTACAAAAGTGGCTGTTAAAAGGGGAAATCCCAGGTCCCAACAAGGTCTAGCAGAGTTCCGAACTGAAATTGAGATGCTGTCCCAATTCCGTCACCGCCATTTAGTTTCCTTAATTGGTTACTGTGACGAAAAGAGTGAGATGATTTTGATTTACGAGTATATGGAGAATGGGACCCTCAAGAGTCATCTTTATGGCTTCGGTCTTCCTAGCTTGGGCTGGAAAGAGAGGCTTGAAATATGCATTGGATCAGCCAGAGGACTTCACTACCTCCACACTGGCTATGCAAAAGCAGTTATTCACCGTGATGTAAAATCTGCGAACATATTGCTTGATGAGGCATTTTTAGCTAAAGTTGCTGATTTTGGTCTGTCAAAGACGGGGCCCGAGCTTGATCAAACCCACGTGAGTACAGCTGTTAAGGGTAGTTTTGGGTACCTCGATCCTGAATATTTTAGAAGGCAACAGCTGACTGAAAAATCGGATGTGTACTCATTTGGTGTTGTTTTGTTCGAAGTTCTTTGTGCAAGGCCTGTGATAGATCCTTCTCTTCCCAGGGAGATGGTCAATTTAGCTGAATGGGCAATGAAGTGGCAGAAAAAGGGACAGTTGGAGCAAATTATTGATCCTAATCTTGCAGGGAAAATTCGACCGGATTCTCTTCGAAAATTTGCAGAAACTGCAGAGAAATGCTTGGCTGATTTTGGTGTGGATCGACCCTCCATGGGAGATGTCCTCTGGAATCTCGAGTATGCACTTCAGCTTCAAGAGGCGGTTCTTCAAAATGATCCCGAAGAAAATAGTACCAATATTATCCGTGATCTCTCTCCCCAAGTCAATGCTTTCAGTCAAGATAACTCTACTGTATCAGCTGCTCAGCTAGAAAAGTCAGTCGGGGATGATGATCTTTCGGGTGTTTCGATGAGTAGAGTATTTTCTCAACTGGTAAAGTCTGAGGGTAGATGATTTAGTGATGTTGTATGATACAGGTCTAGCTCTTCTTTGATTATTGGCTACTGTGGGTAGCAGCTGACATTATCATCTTGGAACACAGTCATATACCGCGAAGGAAGTGCTACCACGAGTTGCACGAACATTCAGCCATGGAACAAGGATCTTATTTGACCAAATTATTTTAGAGTTGTTTTCTGCAATTTTGTGTCTTACTGTAGAGCAAGAGGTTTTATTATAAGTTAATGTTGGCTTGAAAGAAATATTGTGTCTAAATTTTCTTCTGTAGTTTCTTTGTATATTGGAAAGTGCAGTAAAGTGTCTTCTTCCAGTTGTGGGGATAGATTATATGTCATTTGGATTTTGTAATTTATCAATACATATCATCACCAATTGCTTCTTGATCTGATGCACGCTCATGTTAAGATGAATTGTTGCCTACTGGTTTTAATAGAAATACTGTAATTTGCGAGTGGATGTAGCAATGGTGTTGAGTTTCTACAGGAACACCTGTGCTTCTAGGATTGAGGACAGATGAACAAGCTTCTAGCCAATGGTGACATGGGTTTCACAGTTCATTATAATCCCAACAGGTATGCAGCCAAGCGGATGAAAATTACTAAAAGACACGATTTTTGCTAGGACGCCATTTTGTCCATCAAGAGCTGCATGTGAAACAAGAATCTAAGCACTGAGAATAGAGAAGCTAAGGCAGAGTGGCGGACATTGGCACACGCATTAAGGCTAGTGAAGGTAAGCTTGCACAAGGGTCTGAGTTGTACCCACTATAGTACTACTATAATACTACTTATCTCTAAAATGAGAGTCTGGGTCTCTCTCTCTGTGTTCCAAAGTGGGGGTTTCATGTTTAAATGTACGTGCACTAGTAAGTGACATGAGTTCAAGCTAAGTCCATCGTGAGAAGTAAATCTTTAACTTCTTGTATGTGCACTAGTAAGTGACACGAGTTCGAGTTAAATCCATCGTAAGAAGTGAATCTTTTAACTTCTATTAATTTGAGAAAAATTAAGAAATAAGAGGGATATATTTTCATTTCATGTTTATCCCTAAATTAGTGGATATTTAGCATATTACTCGTAGGCATGATAATATAATTGTTGGATGTGTTCAATTTTGACGCCACGAGTTTTATTATGACGAAATCTTTTAGGCATGTTGTCGCATGAACTAGAAAAGGGGCTGTTCTGTCGGCATGGACTTTCATCAATAGAATAAGGTTGTTAATTATTGCAATTATTAGTCTCCCTCTTGAGGTACTTTTCAGTCCCAAATTCATATTCATAGCCCAATAAATTTCCGCTCTAGTCGGTGTGAATTGGACACTCTCTCGTGTTGGTGTTCCACCTCTTGGCATCCGATCGGATGACCCCCCCGTTCGAGCTTTGAGAATCCGCATTAATACCTGTTAGGATGGGAATTTTCATCGTTTAGTGTAAAGTTACTAAAGTTAGAAGCTTAATATATGAGAAATAATTTTAAAATTATAAATTTAAATTATTAGCTCAGCATAAGATTCAATAATTATATTAAAAAAATTCTCGAATTAGACTTGAACCTTATAAAGAACCTAATCTTTGTCTCATTGAGAGCTGGGTAATGCAGATGGTCTCGTGTTTAATAAAGTATGCTCTTATTATTCAAGATTTTAAGTCAAATCTCCAATTACTTTTTCTCTAGTTGCTGTAACTATTTGTTCTCGAAATCAATATGAGCTTTTGAACTATAATTTTTTAAAATGTTATCTTTTATTTGGGGAGTGACAACTGACAAGAGTACAAGACATGCAGCAAACTGTTCAAATTACACCATAAACAACCCAATAGACACCACCCATTAAGGCCCAAATTAAGCTATCGGCCATGGTTCGGGGACCCGGAGGTGCCCCAAGTTGTACTCTTAGGATCAGGTGGAAGCATGGAGATTCATGACTATCACGTGCAAGTCTAATTGTGTCATTTCATTTCATTTAATAAAAATAATATATATTCAGAGAATCCGACTTCATTCCTACGGACAGTGGCGGATTCAAAATTATTTTTATGGGAGGACAAGACTTATATGTAACGAAAGAGTAGAGGAAAGATAACTCATTCAGGAAGTAAAAAATTAGAGATAATCTTACCTTTCATTCAAGGTGAGATGGAGGCCTCAAGTATAAAATTAAAGAACATGTTTCATTTGTCATTGATATTATAGTAGATTCCTCCGAATAACTTATAAAAATAATTAAATTAAATTAAATTGCAATTTAAAATCTATAATATTATAATTAAAGTTGATAACATTATCAAAAATATAGTATATTATATTACTTCAAAATATAATATTTTCCGCACTTCAAATACATTGAAGATTTTATAAAGTCATTCTTCGAATTTCTAAGACTATATTTGTAGGTTTCATAACTTGAAACCTTTTCATAATAGTTACATTGCTAATACTTTTAAAAAAATTTCTCTCAATGTATGTCATTAAATAGTTATTCAATCATACATCTCTTATTCGATTACGAATAATGTTTTTGATGAGATTCATTGCAAAAAAAGCTCTTTCAACGATTATTTTGTAAGGAATGTGTATATTAAAGTCCAAGTGATTGCAACTATAAATCATCAACACTATACAGGTTTAATAAACAACAAAAAAAAAAAAAACCCAAGTCCCTTAGTCCCATACTAGGCAACCACCCTTTACCTGTACAGAATTCATAGAAAATTAAGTGAACTAAAAAATTAAATTTAAAAAATCAAAGTATAGCTCTAATAACTCAAATTCAAATTAAATTCTATACAATAACAAAAGTCTCTAACAATCCCAAAATTAAATTACAAACTAATCTAATTTTTGAGTTCTAGTTTTTGCAATATGACCAGTACTAGGAAAAAAAATTTCAACTTTACTAAAAATTCAAATTTAAATTAAATTATAAGCAATAACAACTCTAATAATTCCAAAATCAAATTACAATTCTATTATTTATATAATTGAAATTAAAAAATCAAAACCTATATAAACCACCCCATGTTAAATATGCAAGAGATAGAGAAAATCAAACATTGAGAAAAGGAGAAATCAAGTAAAGAAGAGAGGAGCCGAGGAGGGAAGAAGTATTCAGGAAAGATTTTTCCTTGGTGAAAACTTTTGAAGTCGTGTTGTCGCATCACAGTGAATGGAAAAGAAACATAGACGACAAGAAACAAATAAATCAAACGTAGTATTAGAATGGAGGTCTTGGGGTCTGACTGAGAATTAGGTAAAAAATAAAATAAAAATTATATGTATAAAATAAGATATTACAAATTCACGACAAAAGTTTACCATATTTCTCTTTGTTCCTTGTAAATAATTATTGAAAATTGGACTTTGACCTAAAATTTTATACTAATTATACAATATACTCAATATTAGTAAAAAAAATTCAAATTTTAAGGGCGGTTAAGTGCCCTCCCTCGCCATTTATATCGTCCGCCCTTGCATATGAACATTATTATGTGTCTTCTATCACATATATTTGAAATTTGTCCTAAGAGAGACGAGAGCCCACTATATAACTAAGGATAAAGTTTTGAAAATTTATTTGATGTCATTTTATTTGTTCAGAGTATTTTGATTTGGACTATATATCGACACTAATTTGAATGCAATTATGATTTATTATTATATTTATCAGAAAACTTCCAAGTCAGAAGATGATGTGACATTTCTTTTCATTTGATAAAAATGAAAATATTAATGTGAAACAAATAATGAAACTTATTCAAGACGGAACATACTTTTTATTTGGCACTCCGTTAGTTAATTCAGCTAATCGGCTGACAATATGCGATTGAGATTAAACTAATTTGAATGAACGCTGTCAATATGCCCGTTATATCGAATATCTAATTATTTTTATGGCATATTATGGTTTTATATATATATATAAAAGATGTAAAACTTAGAGAATAATAAATCATTGTATAACAAAGCCACGTGGCGCGTGACACGTTCCAATTAGAAACAGCACCGGAGGAGTGAAAAAAAGCAATTTGCCAAAAGGGTCGATTAAATTTAAGCCCAATAACTTCGGGTCAGCTCTCAAGTGCTTGTTCACTAATCATGTGGTTTCACACATGCGCATGCGCGCGTGGTGCAGTACCACCAACGAGTAGTTGTACATATTTTGAGTCGGAAGATTCGATTTTTTTTATAAAGGACATGTTATAATTATATTTAATTTTGATGATAATTAATTTATATGAGAGAATCGGATCAATTTAAGTCGGAAGATGAATAGTTTTTGTTTTTTAATTTATAAATTGGAAAGCGACATGAAAAAAAGTAAAGACTAATAATTAAATTTTAGATACATCCATACACATACAGGCGATCAACCCAACTAAACTTGCCTTGTACGCACGTAATTAAGTTCCATATTATGATATTAATTAATTACTCCCTACAACAATATTATTAAGTACTTTAATTATTATCCATTATATTTTCTTGCCACCTTCTTTTTGCATGTTTCTTCTATTCATTCATGATACTTCCCACTCAATCATGCCTCCCTCTCTAAACCAATTAAAATACCATATTTTATCTCACCTACTCTTATTTTATATATGTAATTATATTTTAATAACTTAAAACTTTCATAGTTTTTTTTTTTTTTTTGGGATTAAAAATCTTTCATAGGATGACTCGTTTAAGGGTCGAGTTCAACTCAAATCGTTTAAAAAAATTATTTAATTTAAACTCAACTCTTTTAGTTTAGCGAATTGAATTTGAGCTTAATTCGTTTAAAACTTGACTCATTAAAAACTCAATAATATTAAATATGTTAGATTATTCATAAAAAAAAAATTTGAATTCAGTATGTTAAGAATATTTGATGCAAAATTCGTTTAGTTGAATGAGTTGAATTAAACTTCAAGAGAAAAAAAAATTATTTATCTAAATAAATCAAACTCAAGTTCGACAAACTCAGCATAACTCCACTCATTTAACACTCATGAAGACACACAACTTATTTACAATTTTTTTATTTATTTCCTTTGCACATAATATTCGCCAATCGGCACAAAGATGCACGGTACAAAATACCATATTAATGTTGAAATAAAATAACATACTGATTAAATAAATTCCTGCCGTTTTAATGTTCACTCTTAATAAAATATTTATAAAATAACAATCTCTAAAATACGCTTAGCAAGTTTTAATGTTCACTCTTAATTTTATTATTATTATTTTTTAAATATGTTGATATTCCTGCCGTCTTGTAAAGATATTTACATATAAAATTTGGCACTTTCTTTAGATAAAAACATCAAATAATAGTATTATTAACATGCTATAAACAAATTCGTACAGAAAATGGCAACCTTATGATATATACTTAAAATGTGTAGTTCAATTAATCATATTTGATATCTTGTCTCACAAATGCCTTTCTCTAAATTACATTGCGAGGTTCACAAATATTTTGCTTAAAGGATACATCATATATCGTATGTGTCCAAAAGTATACTAATGAACATGTAACATGTAGTCAAATATTATGGAAAATCCAACAAATATAATGGAAATGACTTAATCAATATTTATTTATTTTTAAGCACACATATTAACAAGGATTACAATTTAATATTATTACAACTTACATCATGATTTTCCTTTCCTTGGTATTACTTATTAGTATAAATATAAGAGATAGAAAGAAGAAAAATAATAATATTAATTAGAGTATTAATTGGTAATATAGAAAATTATATATTTTATTCACCTTGAAAACTACACGACAGTTAAAAGTAAACAAAATTTTTCTTCTAAAGTTAAATATATCATAGAAAGTTAAATATCATTAGAAAATTTATTAGAGTATCGGTAATATGGGAAGAAAGCGAACAAAGTTAGGAGTAATAATAACATAGTATACAAAGTTAAATGATCATAGTGTATTAGAGTATAATTATTTTTTATTTAAATGGTATGATATATAAATTATTATTTTATTATTTTATCATTTAAAATTTTAAATTTAAAGAAAAAGTATTTTATATTAAAAATTTGAAATAAATTTTTTAAATGAAACATCGGTAATATATAGAAAATCACATGGGAGAATTTTGATGCCATGGGCTGAAGTTTCCTCATCCCCTTTTTTACCTTCATTGCCATTCACTCAAAGGTGCATACTTTTTCCTCAGACAAAAGGTCAACAATTCAGTAGTAAGTGCTTTAATGATGCCTTATAGTCAGAATTATTCAATCAGATCCAACAAATGTAAGGACATTATGGCCATGCGCACACAGTTACAAAGTCAATTCTGTCAGCCCACAAATTTGACATAATTATTTGTGATGTTTTCTGTTAATGTTAATTTTAA
>JAUMHB010048512.1:1763-13985 GCA_032359685.1 Pittosporum tobira
CATTATGTATATTTATAAAATTTTCAAATAATACGAACGGAGGAAATATTGACTTATTTTAACATAACAAGTACGAAATTACCAAATCTCATTTTTATTGAAACAATTTTAATAAACACAATTTTGGTAAACAACGACAATAGCTTAATGGTTCCAACCCTTCTCTCCCAATATATAGATCAAGGGTGAACCATGACAGCACTAGTAGATGTTCACCGTGCGTGTGTAAATTTAAATTATTTTTTATAAATTTATGGACGATTAACTATTGAGTTTAAGAAGAAAAAATAAAATAAAATTGTTTAGTTTAATCCACACTTACTAGCGACGCAAGTGAAAAAGCCAGAAGCCTTTTTTTTTTTTAATCCAAAAAAAAAAAGAAAAAGAAGCCAGAAGCCTAAATGACAAAAAAGAAAAATGTTTTCAGAAAAAGCAAATGGCAAAGCCACGTCAACTAGAGGGGTCACTTTCTTTGTCGAAAAAAGAAGAGTCAGTACAGGTCCTAATCAACCACCTGTCCAATAACACACGTCCACGTCACTTTGACCATCCTGTAAAGCGCCACACGCAGAAAGAATCTCTCTCCCGGACCACGAAAGAGGAAAAAAAAAAAAAAAAAAAAGAGTAAACACCACCCAAACACGCCCCTCTCATGGCTTATCGGCCCGTCCACACACTTTAGCCCTCCACCTTTAGCCGCCGTAAACCCGCCGTGAGCCTCGCATTTCGCCTGATTATTCGCCGCTAAGCTAAAACCCTAAACTCGACAGCTTAAATCGTACTGTTGTAGTGTTTTTGGTGCGCTAGAGATCTCAGTTTGAGACTTGAGGTTTTTCATCGAGGATGTACGTGGTTCCTCCTCCAAAGCGGTCCGATTCGATGTCCGGATCCATTCACCGGTCGGATAATGTACGGATTTATAAGATATGGAAAGGCAGCAATGTAAGCTTCTCTTTCTATTTCTAGGTTTCCTCAATTTTCCTTATAAGATTAGGATTTTGGTCTTCTATGGGTAACGTTATGTACTTAATTATGTTTTTATTTATGCTATTGGATTGTAAAAGAGATATACTGTACATTTTTTAGTGTCAAGATGTTTATTTTTTTATAAAGTCGGGCTAGTTAACAATTGAGTTTTTGCTGATCTTGTTAAGCATGTCTTCCGAAGTATTGAAACTGATTGATTTGGTTGGAATTAAGATTGTGCTTACACTATTGGAATTAAGAAATACTGGTTACTGGTATATTGAATTTGAATATTATTCTATAAAGAATTTTAAGTTACTGGGGGTACTCTGCCTGGTAAAGACAAGACAGAATTCATATATGCCTGCTGTGTGCTGTGACGTCAATGTAATATTGGCAATTATCCTTTAAGTAATTTGGTTGATATTATTAATTTATTTCATGTCTTCTTGCAGGTATTTTTTCTTCAAGGAAGATTCATATTTGGACCAGATGTAAGATCTCTGGGAGTGACACTACTTCTCATAGTGGTTCCTGTTGCAGTTTTTTGTGCTTTTGTTGCCAGGAAATTGTTGGATGATTTTCCTCACCACTTGGGGATATCGATAATGGCTGTAGCTATTCTGTTCACATTCTATGTAAGTTCCATTGACACATTAGCACATATACATAAGTATTTCAAAAATTAATTCATTTTCAACATTTATTTCTCTCAATAAAAGAATGAGGAATCTTCAGTTGTTTGAAAAGGATAGTACTTTGGGGAATAAAAGACAGACAGAGTTCTGAAATGTACTCTCTCTCCCTCTCAAATAGTTTTGACTTCTGAGCTTGGATACTCAGCACGGGCTGATTAGTGTCTTTCAGTGAACGTATAAGTAGCTTCAGAGAGCTGCTCAATCACTTTTTATTGCTGTAGAAACCGTGTTGTTTTACAGCTGTGTTTTAAATGACTTGGCCAAGAAGCATGTGGGATATGGACGGACAAGATACCGATATTTCTATGCACCATATTCTAAGAAAAAGGGATAATATAGTATATGTATAGCTCTAGTCATTTTTATTGTAAACACGTCTATCATCCCTAGGGATTGGGAGAAATGGCAGAGCCTTAAGTTACTGGTTCCAATCCCCATAGGCCTATACTTTGGTCCAAACTTGCCTATCAGTAAATAAATAAGTGTACACATATTTATGATGATTATCTGCGTGCATTTCCATTAATGAAGTCCATCCTCCTTCCGTTTTATATGAACCTCAACTTTTTGGTTCATATGACCTAAACTTCCCTTAAAAAAAGTTATATTTAACATTATTAGTTACTTGTAATGCTTTAATAAGTTTCCAGGAAGTATCAAATACATAATCATAGCAGAAATTCTTCATATTGTGAACACATAAAAATATTGGAAAAAGAATCCGGGAGTGTTGTTGTTCAACAAGTATCTGAGTCATCTGATGCTCATGTCACTGTTTAGAAGTATCCATTCTTCATATATAACTGGCTTACTCAATTGGTAGTTAATATATATGTAGGGTTATGACATTTTACTAACATTTCAAACTTATCTACTACATTCAATTTATGTTAGGCAAATTCTTTCCCTGTGCTCCTACATTTATACCTTACCTAGAGCTATTTGATGACATTATAGATGAATTTGAATCAACAACCTGTAAAATGAATTCAATAAAGTATAATGAGATTCTGGATGGCCTCGTAAATGATTAGATAATTGTGGCTGTTGTGTTGGAGGGTAGGGAGCTATGCCTATGAGATTTGAGGTGTAATATGTTCAAAAATTGATGATGAATTGGATCTCTAGTTGGAGACCAAGATTGAGAAGGGATGTCCATTTGGAGATAAGTGAACTTGTAGGAGACATTCTTGTGGAGTTTGCACTAAGCTATCTGATATTTTACGTTTAGTCTCCCTTAAATGACAACATAAGTTGCGGACAAACTAAGAAAAAAATGGAGATCTAAGTTTTCTTGTATGATGGTGAAAATAGTATGGTTGAGGTGACATCATTAGTCCTAATCAATGATACTTCTGATGGTGAAAATAGTATGATTGAGGTGATATCATTAGTCCTAAATTCCTAATCAATGATACTTCTCAAGGTTGCATGACAGCTACTTGCTAGGCAACTCTTATCACACGCTGGCTTGCTGCTAACGAGTTTGCTGTGAATTAAATGCATTGTGATTAACATTTAATATCATCTGCTGGTCTTAATATCCATTTAGTCACCCGAGATGATTCTTATCACATGTGCTAAATACCAGAGCTCTTGGTGTCTGAAAACTCTTTATAAATATTAGGAGTGGTATGGGGGCGCAGATAACCCCATCCACCTTACAAATAGGCCCTTTTGTTTTGGGGTTTATTTGTCTTGAATTTTAAGACATGCCCAAAACATTCATACATGAAATCTTCAATCTCTTTAATACTCTCTGTATCTTTCTGTCATAAACATTTATACATGAAATGTAATATTTTCCAAAATTTTGGTAGGAACCCTGAGTTGTATGACTTGTTGGATTTCACAGGTTTTAGGTCTTCTCATGCTAACATCTGGAAGAGATCCTGGTATCATTCCTCGTAATGCACACCCCCCAGAGCCAGAAGGCTATGAGGGGAGTGCAGAAGGTGGTGGTCAAACCCCACAGTTACGCCTGCCACGCATTAAGGAAGTTGACGTCAATGGCATTACTGTGAAAATTAAGTATTGTGATACATGCATGCTTTATAGACCTCCTCGCTGCTCGCATTGTTCTATCTGCAACAACTGCGTTGAACGTTTTGACCACCACTGCCCTTGGGTTGGGCAGTGTATAGGTCGGGTAAGATGTACTTTCTTTTAAAGAATTCAATATCAAAAGATTATTATGAGCAGATATTGAATAATCTTATTCTTGTACTCTTGCTGAATGTGTTATGAATTACAGTATGATACTGTACGGTCAAGTCCATTAACCTTGTGTATGGATGTGTGAGTTTTCTCATTGGTAGACAGATAATATTAATTTACCATATAGCCATGTTAATTTTGTGATTAATATCCATACATATAAGGTGAAGAACAACCTTATCCTGCATTATGTCAAACAAGTGGTTTTCCATAGTACTAGAGCTTACTATGCCGTCATTGGTATATGTTTCTGAACATGTTGATGTTTCAGCTTAACCTAAAAGCGATCAATTTGAATTTCTAAATCTTTTATTTGATAACTGATTTTAGACTTTTAGTAGGGTCAGAGTTTTGCCTATAATTGCCTCAGTGCTCGGTCTAAATATATCAAGATTTTATCTTTTGTATATACTGTGAACACTTTCTGCATTTTTGTCAGTCATTAGCCATTCTGAGCTTTGAGACCATATTATGCATTAGCACAACCCTTTTGGAGAATATTCTGAACTCTCAAACTTAATTAATAGACGTGAAACATTTCGGCTTGGGGAAGCCGAATGGGAGCGTGGTACAATATGTAATGTGAAACTTAGTATGTTGGGGGTAGTTTTCAAAAATTTTGAGTCATTTCTTTTATTTTTATATTTTAAAATTTTTATTATTGGTTTGTTGTTTAACTTTTTTCTATATGGTAGCATGTTTTTTGTGTAGAAGGTAGGTGATTAGTAAATAAAACATCCAAATTCTTGTTAACTAACATGTTGAAAATCGAGGAATACTAGCGTAATATGTTAACTTGATCTGTTGATGTGCGCTATTGTAGTTCAAAATTCACTTCAGATGCTTCTTTCTTGTTAGATTTTTTATTAATTGATATTAATATTTTGGATCTTCTAAAAAAAGATCTTTATTAATATTATTTATCTAGATTAATAAATAAAAGTATATATTGAATCCGTTCTAATTGATATTATTTATCAAGATTTTCAAATTCATCTTCTGACCCAGGGAATTGAACTCCATTTCTGGCTTGATTCAATTGTTAATAGTTTTCCACCACACTCCATTGGAGCAGAAAGATTTACTCCTTTTTTTTTTTTTTTAACCTGGAAGATCTTACGACAAATATCAAGATGTTCTGTTTCCAGCAGTCTCATTGGGATTTACTTGGAATTTCCATACATATAGATGACCACAAAAAGAGCTCTATCTCATGATGATGGTTTCATATACGTCTTATTTGATTCGAACAACCATGACCCTAAGGCTTGTTTTGATGGGGTGTAAGATTTGGTCTTACATTAGGTCCAAAGAGGATTCTCCCCCAAGAGTATATGTAGTACTATAAACAAAAGCACTGTCGGTTGAGTCTATATTATATAGTCAGTTGAAAAAAAGCACAATAGATATAGTAGAACTTTCTAAAAATGGGAATTGAGGCATAGCATACCCAATTGGAGTCTCATCTTGCTCATGTAAGCTTATTTATAATAAAGAAGCTGAAAATTTATATGCATTAGTTTGGTTATTTCACACAAAAGTTAGAAAGTATGAGAATTGAACAAGCTGAATCCATTTTTTTCTCAGTTCAGTTTCAGCCCTCAGCATTGCCAATCCATTTCACTTTTCCAAATCGAGTGAGGTTGAGGCATATTACACGAACTCCACTTGGTCCTGCCTATATAATTCAGGAGTTTATTCAAGCAATAGAATTTAAACTTTCTTCTTTTGCTTAGCTCTGGTTCTGACTTTTTTTTTTTTTTCAGTTTTTGTTTTGTGTACGTGTGTGTTGGAAATGATGCATAATTACATATAGACTTAACTTGCTGTGTGTATGATTTGATTGTTGATTTGATGGTTTCCTATATTTGCCTGCGTATGATTTTAGTGACCATTTACCTCTTGATGTCATGTGGACATTAATATAAACTTCTTACACTTGCGGTGCAGCGGAATTATCGATTCTTCTTTTTGTTCGTGTCTTCGACAACTCTTCTATGTATATATGTTTTTACTTTCTGCTGGGTCTACATTAGGAGGATCATGGATTCAGAGGACACAACAATATGGAAAGCAATGATCAAGACTCCTGCATCCATATGTTTAATAGTTTACACCTTCATCGCAGTGTGGTTTGTTGGTGGCCTTACTGCCTTCCACCTGTATCTCATCAGTACGAATCAGGTGAGACTTTGATCCATGGACTTGAGTTTAATATCCTCTGATAAGTAAATGATCTTATATATTTTTATTTGTTTTTGGTTTTGTAGACGACGTATGAGAATTTCCGATATCGGTATGATAGGCGAGCCAACCCTTATAACAAAGGAGTGGTTCAGAATTTCTCGGAGATATTTTGCACGAGTATTCCCCCATCTAAGAACAATTTTAGGGCACAGGTACCAAGGGACACAGGGTTACCATCTCGGTCTGTTGGTGGGGGTTTTGTTAGTCCAAACATGGGGAAAGCTGTGGATGACATTGAAATGGGCAGGAAAGCTGTGTGGGGAGATGTTGGGCCTGGGCCAGGGGCTGACTTTGATGGGCTGAACATTAAGGAAGGTGGTGGATTAGGTGGTGAAATGTCACCAGAAATAAGGACGACTGTAGACGAGGGGGATCGTGTTGCAATGCATTCAAGGCGATCCAGTTGGGGGAGGCGAAGTGGTAACTGGGAAATGTCACCTGAAGTTCTTGCTTTGGCATCAAGGGTTGGCGGTGAACCAAACCGAATGGGTGGGACCAGTAGTAGCAGCACCTTGACGGCATCGTCCCAGCCAACAGAACCCAAGTAAGTTTGTGTTAGATTTGATAGAGATAGATAGACAGGGCCTGTCGGAAATGAGGATTTGGTTTGGGGGTTATGATCGATGATGTTCTGAGTGACAATTTTTTTTTTTTATTTTTTTTTTCTTGTTAAATGTTGTGTTTTAAGGTGGAATGGTGTGGTGTTGTGGGTGTTGCTTTCTTTGTCCCTGATGTTATATTTGCATGTTTTGTTCTTTTTTTTTTTAATTTAAAAAAAAAGTTAATTTGGGGTGTAATTAATTGTTAATTGTATTTCGTTGTTCTCTTACATTGTTGTGACCTGTATTATCAGTGTGGACTAGGTGTTGCAAACTTGGTTGAACGGATAATTATATTGATCTTTAATTTTATAACTAATTGTGTATATATGATTATATTTACTTTCTTAATTTCGTGTTGCGTAAAAAGCTTTCTGTAGTTTTACGAGCACTTAGTTGATAAGCCATCATTTTTTTTTTAATCAGCAAGTTGTTTACTCTCTCGTGGGACGCTAGCATATGCTTAAAATGGAGTTGAAGGAAGAAAAATATTCGTTGTGGTGGTGATAATTTCCTTTGTTTTTCGGGGAAATGGTAGAGAGAATTGATACTTTTGCTCTTTCTGTTTTAGAAAGATTGTAATATATTTTGACAGTGTTATGATACAAATTTTAAATTCATAAAAAAAATATTAAAATATATTTTTATACTTTTTAAAATTGTGGCAGATAATTATTAAATTTTTTTTATAATATTTGTGAGACGGAAGAAATAAATACATAAAATCAAAAATGGAAAGCAATTGTGACAATTAACTAGCAGACGGTACTTGCCTACTTATCCATATGTTAAGTGGCATTGTACAACCGTGGAACCCATAGTTTCAAAATAAAAATTAAATATATAAAAATAAATAAAAAAAAACCTTTGATTTTGTGTCAAAAAATTAAGAACGCTCGAAAACGTTCGGTGTAGTCACTGTTAATAGGGAACCAATAGGCAGTCGACACGAGATCCTAGTAAACTAGAGCAAGTTGGACTTGTCTTAGTACTCCCCCACCCAACAGGCATTAAATGAAAATAAATTCAATACCTAAAAGTCAACTTACTGAACCAGTCAACAAAACGTAAAGACAGAGTCAATTACAAATCCTGAGGGACTTTTAAATGTATAGTAATGCGGGCTTGTTTCTTTCGGTTTATTAAAACTAATTATAATTTATTTTTAAAAATTAATTATTTTTATTAATTTTAAAAAAATTATATGTTAAATTTATATTATTAATTTATTTGAAAAAATTAATTAATATGTATTTTTTTAACTTATAATTTATTTTAATTATAAAATAATTTTTAAATTATTATAAAATGAAATACGTCAAACATACCTATGTATTATAGAGATCTGTGTAATTTAAAACGCTGATCTTTTTGGTTCCTCATTGCTGGAAAAGCGTGCAGTATTAAGACATAATAACTGTGCTGGATGTAATACGGAGTATAATATATTAATTATTTGTTTAACACAATTTATTTTAAAATAAATTATATTTTATTTATTAATTAGAAAAGAATTTGAGTTAAAAAAATATATTTATTGAATAATTTTCTAAAATATGTTGATAATATTATTATATTTAACCTTTAAAAAAATTTAAATTAATTTTAAAATAATTAATTTTTAAAAATAAATTATAATCAATTTGACCGGAACTTATCAAACCGACCCTAAAAACTGTAACTGGGCTCAATTATTTTCTTGTAGCAAAACAGTAAAATGAAAATTAAATGAAAAAACCACAGCATTATATGCCCTTCTTCTGTACCACTTTCACCATCAAACTTGGATTGAAAAGTAATAAATTCCAAATCCAAACTCCTACCCTACCACCATTTTTCACTCAGTAGGTCACTAATTAATCCTTTCTTGTCTTTCTTCCTTCATTTACCGAAGTGCTATTGAGTGACAACAGTACTCTCATGCCATTGTGGGCAAAATATTCAGTTAAACTAGGTGAGTTCCTCCATTTTTGCTTACCTCTTTGTTAGCTTCACTTTATTTCTTTCAATCTCTGAGCTGTTCTTTTACCCTTTTCTCCAGTTGATGGGATTGAACGTGGCTAATCTTTTCTTGTTTTGATTGGTTTTCTTTTGGATAACCTGTTGATGGCAGACATGTATAAGAATCAGTTACAGGAGCTTGCACAGAGAAGTTGTTTCAACCTTCCTTCTTACGCTTGCATCAGAGAAGGGCCTGATCATGCACCTAGGTTCAGAGCTTCAGTCAACTTTAATGGAGAGATCTTTGAAGGCCCAACTTACTGCACCACCTTAAGACAGGCTGAGCATTCAGCTGCTCAAGTTGCTCTTAATGTTCTTTCCTCTAGGGGACCCTCGAAGTCCCTAACTGCTAGAGTTCTTGTAAGTTTCTTGATTTCCTTTCCTCTCAGAAACATTATACATGTGTGTGCGCGCGCGGTATAATTCTCTTGATTGATTGAAGCGATTTTAAGGAAAATTAATTTTCATTGTCTTTTTTGTTCTGTTTTTATAATTAAAAGGATGAAACTGGAGTGTATAAGAATCTACTTCAAGAAACTGCTCATAGAGCTGGTCTGAAACTCCCTGTATACACCACTGTGAGATCAGGGCCTGGCCATGTCCCTGTTTTTACTTGTAATGTGGAGCTAGCTGGTATGAATTTCACAGGTGAGAATGCAAAGACCAAAAAGCAAGCTGAGAAGAATGCTGCCATAGCCGCCTGGTCTTCATTGAAAAGAAGTAATCTACATCTACTACCCATTTCTTTTTTCGGCTAAACCATCTACTACCCATTTCATTTTTCTTTCCCCCCTTTTTTCAAAAAAATTTTTTAAAAAATATTTTGTCCCTAAATAGGCATTTTCTCAAAGTTGATGAATTCCTTTGTGCAGTGCCAAATTTGGTGTCATTATCCCAAAAGGATAAAATTGTAGGAAATGGGGAAAAGCCGGATCCGCTAAATATGGGCAAGGTTTTGCCAAAATTAGGAACAAAAGGTGAAAATAGATCAATTAGAAGAAGGGATCAGAACCAAGCTGCAGGAAGAAGAATGCAGGGGCAAAAGAGACTTTTGGATTTACTGATGGATTTTTCATCTTCAGAGTGCTCAACACCAAACAAAAGCAGCTTTGTGTCTCTACTTCCACCTCCACCACCTAGAACGACTTCAATGATTTTACCGCAAACTCCCTCTAATTTTAGCAAATCACCTGTCAAAATGCAAGGGGTAGCACCTCCACTATATGAGCATCAAAGGGATGAGGATGAATGGCTTAATGGGAAATCAGAGTTCATCAAAAAGCCCATTGAAAGAGACGGTCCCAAAAAATCAACCTGCTTATTTTATGGGAAAAACCCCAGAAACAATGTGAAGCTCAAATCTTTAATACAGCCTGATCACAAAGCCCAAAGTGAAGAAGTCCATCTGGGGAAAAGGGTTCTTGGAGCTCCAACTCAGTCACAAATAGGTAGGAGTAATGGAGGGTGCTACTACCCACAACGGTTTGCACCAGCAGTTCAAATAAGGTCAGTGATCCCAGTATGTGCAGCACCACCACCATCTTCATCGTCAATGAGACCATCCAATTCTCCATTAATGAAACAAGTTGCTTTAACTTCTCCATCAGCAGTAGCAGGTAAATCAATGTCCACTGTACATAATGGAGCAGCAGCAGAGGTTTCATTAGCAACAACTAACCCGAACTCCTATGGAATCGTCTCTATGCTCAACAACAAGCTACAATTTTGATGAGGAGAAAGAGACAACACCCAAGATAATTAATTTCCTCTGCATGTTTTGTAGTACTACCAAGTATTTTTTTTTTCCCTCTTATCTCCAATGTTTTGTCCCACAAACAAGTGTTTTTACTACACTACTATGGAAAAACAATGACTAAGCTTCTGTTAGTGATTAACAACTTAACAAAATTAAATCAAATTGAAAGAGACAATTACACAAAAACACAAAAAATTTACATGTAAATTTTAATTTAAATAAATAAATAAATAAAAACTAGTCGTGATATCACTATATTATGAGAATAATATAGAGATATTACACACTTATTCCTTTATATAACGAATAAAATGAAAAACCAAAATTACAAAATTATTTTTAAAAAATTCACAAGCGAAAATATTGAATCCTCACGTAAACAAAATCTGCCCTTGGGCGGTCTGAAGAGCATAACTCTGCTCAATCACGGGAAAGCGAGACTCTCAATTGGGACAACATAAAAGATAATACATTGTCCCAATAACAGAACGTTCAATATTTACACCATATAAACCATAGCTGACAGTTTCCTGCTTCCTTGTTGGTATTTTGCTACATTATTTGAGAAAACAACAACTTTAAAAAAAATTATAAAATTAATAAATAAAATTGTCAATTGACATTTGACATTTGACAATGAAGCATTAATTGAGATCTGGGAGAGTGGTTGATCTGCTGAGATATATAAGTGAAGGCAGAGAAAGGGGGGGGTGGAGTGGGGGGTGGACTTAGCAACGAAAGGCACGAGTGAGGAAGAATTGCAGCGATAAAAGGAAACGCCATTAATGAGGTTTACATGTCAGATCCATCCATATTAATTGCTCCTGTCTTCTTCCGTTAATGCTCTACCCCAGGCCCATACCATGCAACCCTTTCTGTAACTCCTTATATTATATGTGGAGGGGGGAGGGCTTCGAGTATTTATTTGCTTCTGCTTCTGCTTTTGTTTTGTTGTTCAATCCTCCATTAATGATCTCTAAAAGCATTTTATAAGGCAAATAACAAGTAGCCGTTGGAGGCTACTACTTCCTCCATTTCTATGGAGTATGTAAGTTTATGCTCATAATTAGTAAAATATATTAGTAATTAATATATTTACCCAGTGTATCCTTTTATCTAATTGATTAAAGTATGCGCTTTAAATTTCAATTTCCTCGTAAAATGCACTGAAAAAAATAAGGAATCAAAGAATACATATAGAAAATGAAAAAAGATTCTTTGGATAAAACTCAAACACATACTCCCTTCATCTCAAATTTTTTTAACAAATTTTGATCCATGTGGCATAAATGAATTTTAAGATGAATAAAAAGTATATATTAAAATATTATATTTTTATAATAATTAAATTAAAATTAAAATATAACATATAAATGTACTTTTCATATATCTTATAATTTATATCAATGTGTTATAAAAATTATGAGATAAATTATAGTAAATTTTAATTAGTTTCATGGTTCCCTTCGGTTGTTGTTGGTCTATACGGTTGACTATTTTAAAACAAGGTTGATTTTTCAATTCACATTTGACGAATAAACATTAATGTTACATTTGGATGTTAGAAATCTTGTGTAAAACATGATATTTAGAAGGGAAAAAAAAAAAAAAGTGAAAAAGAATTCAAGTGTGTGCCTAAGTGGGGAGAGAAGGAGGAGGGGTTTAGCAATGTAGGGCAGTGTCGAGGGTGAGGAAGGAGACAGAAGATTGCAGAAAGTCCCTCGGCCCCTGTAACTCC
>JAUMHB010048523.1:6337-16999 GCA_032359685.1 Pittosporum tobira
CCCCCCCCCCCGGAAAACATAATTTCATCCTTGAAATTCACATATGAAACAATTTAGGATACTTCTCCACTTTCAAGTTCCCATGTTGCTTCCTCGATGTCTTGGTTTCTCTAGATAACTTTTACCATTATTATCTTTTTGTTACATAATTTCTTAACCTTCCGGTCAACTATTGCTATAGGGATTTCCATGTAAGTTAAGTCCTAGTTGATTTCGATAGCCTGATAATCAATTACTCTCTGAAAGTTAGGCTTGTATAAACGTAGCATCAATATATAGAACACATTGTGTATGTGCCCTAACGCAGGTGGTAGTGCTAGTTCGTAAGCCACGGCTCCTACTATTCTTAACTTGGAATGGTCCAATGAACCTCAGACTCAGCTTTCCTTTTTTTCCAAACACCACCTCTAAGGTTTTATCTTTATGGTGATGATCCGCGTGTTGCTTTTGTCTATTTTGCGCTACCTTCATTCTACTACAGATAATCTTTATAACATCTTCAACTTAGTGTACCAATTCTGGTCCTTCCAACTTTCTTTCCCCAACCTCATTCAAATATAATGGGGAATCCTCATCCTGGGGAATCCATATTCGGTATTCGAATCATCCTGGCGAATCCATATTCGGTATTCGAATCGCAATATTCCATTCCCATAAAAATGATATTTATTTTCTTCCCTTTCAACTAGTTTCCTTTATTCCTTTTGGTGCTTTCCTTGCACTTCCTTAATCCGATCGATCAGTATTAGCTTTACACTGATTACTCCCAACATCCTTGATCTTTCTCCGACGAATAACACCTATAACTGCATTCGCTCAAAGTCTTTCCTTATCTCTTTTATTACCAATAGTGCCTCCAACTTCTCTTGACGACTTAATGCATCAGCTTCCACATTTTCTTTACCCGGGTGATAACTTATAGTACATTCATTATATTTAATCAATTCTAGCCATCGTCTTTGTCTCATATTTAACTCATTCTAAGTGAATATGTACTTCAAACTCTTTTGGTCGGTGAAGATCTCGCACTTCTCACCATAGAGATAATGGCTCCATATCTTTAACGCGAATACCACTGCTGCTATCTCCGAGTCGTGAGTAGGGTATCTCTTCTCAAAGTCTTTTAGTTGTCAGGAAGCATATGCAATCACTTTCCCATGTTGCATCAATACACATCCCAAACCTCTCAACAACGACCCTCCAGTTTCGTCTGGCAATGATAAGATCAGGGTCATAGTTAATCTCTTCTTTAATTCCTGAAAACTCTACTCGCACTTCGGCATCTATTCAAATTTCACATTTTTTCTCGTTAGGCTTGTTAATGGCATGGCTATTCTAGAGAAAACCTAAATGAACCTCCAATAGTAGCTGGCCAATCCTAAGAAACTCTTTATCTCTGTCGGCATTTTGGGTTGAGTCTAATTAGTCATAGCTTCAACTTTAGCTGGATCTGCAGTTATTCCATCCTTGCCAACCACATGACCTAAAAATTGTACATTGTTCAATCAAAACTCGCACTTTGATAGCTTAGCGTACAATTTACTCCTTCTAAACACCTCTAGTGCTATTCTAAAGTGCTCGATATCTTCTTCCATCGTCTTTGAGTAAATCAAGATGTCATCTATGAACATTATTATAAATTTATCTAAGAATGATTTGAATGCATGATTCATCAAATCCATAAATGCATAAGGTGAATTCGTTAAACCAAATAGCATAACCAAAAACTCATAATGTCTATAAGGCGTTCTAAAAGTTGTCTTCTGAATGTCTTCCATGCAAATTTTTGGAAAAGGATGCTAAATTTAATTTTTTCGATGAATGTTTGAAAGCATTCCTCACCCTAAAGGAGAGCTAGTTTCAGCTCCAATTATAACAACTCCAGATTGGACATTGCCATTTGAGCTAATGTGTGATGCTAGCGATACCTCAATTGGTGCCGTGTTGGGACAAAGGAAGGATAAGGTTTTTCGAGCCATCTACTATGCAAGCAAAACATTATCAGGAGCTCAGCTGAATTATGCCACTACGGAGAAAGAACTTTTAGCAGGTTTATTTGTTTTTGATAAATTTTGCTCTTATCTTATCGGTTCAAAAGTTATTGTTTTCATAGATCACGCAGCTCTTAAGTATCTACTCCAAAATAAAGACGCAAAACCCAGGCTTATTCGATGGATCCTTCTGCTACAAGAGTTTGATATGGAGATCAAGGATAAGAAGGGGACGAAAAATCCAATGGCTGATCATTTGAGTAGACTTCCAAATGCTTCTGATAATGCAATTCCAATTAGTGAGAAGTTCCCGGACGAGAATCTATTTTAGATACAAGCTAATATTCCTTAGTATGCAGATATTGTAAATTATTTGGTAAACAAGATACTACCACCAGACTATACATATCAGCAGAAGAAAAGGTTCTTTTCTCTCCTTAAAAGTTACATTTGGGATAAACCTTACTTATTTAAGATATGTGCGGATGGTATAGTTAGGTGTTGTGTTTCAAACGATAAGAATACTAAAATTTTATATCATTGTCATGATGGGCCAGCTGGTGGCCATTTTGGTTTTAATAAAACTACTTTGAAAGTTTTGCAGTCTGGTTTTTATTGGTCGACCTTGTTTAGGGATGCCTTCACTTATGTTAAAGGCTGTGATAGATGTCAAAGAATGGGGAACATGTCCAAAAGGAATGAGATACCGTTGAATAACATCCTTGAGTGTGAAGTTTTTGATGTATGGGGTGTTGATTTCATGGGACCGTTCCCACTTTCTTTTGGTAACGAATATATCTTGGTATTGGTGGAGTATGTCTCAAAATGGGTTGAAGCCGCCGCTCTTCCAACGTGTGAGGCAAAACATGTGGTTAAATTCTTAAATAAAAACATATTCGCGCAATTTGGATCTCCAAGAGCCATTAGAAGTGACCAAGGTACGCATTTCATTAACAAACAATTTGTATCACTCATGCAAAAATATGGGGTTACCCATAGAATCATTGTCGCTTATCACCCCCAGAAAAGTGGGCAAGTTAAGGTTTCTAATCGAGAACTCAAGCACATCTTGGAAAAGACAGTGAGTTCTAATTGGAAGGACTGGTCAAACAAATTAGATGATTCGTTAAGGGCATTTAGGACTGCATTCAAAATGCCAATCGAGATGTCACTATTCTGCCTTATATAAGGCAAGTCTTGTCACCTTTTAGTGGAATTGGAACACTATGCTTATTGGGCGCTAAAGACTTTTAATTTTGACCTAAAGGCGGTGGGCGAGTAAAGATTGCTTCAATTGAGTGAGTTAGATGAGCTTAGACATGATTCCCACGAGAGTGCTAGGATTTACAAGGAAAAGACAAAGAAGTGGCATGGCAGCTACATTGTTCGTACCCAAGCTAGACCCAAGAGGGACCCAAGCTGGACCCAAGAGGGACGCAAGAGGGATCGACTTAGCCAGTGAAAACTCAAGTCAAAGTGAAAAATGGAATACATTTCATGTCACTTCTTTTTCGCTACGGTTCCAAATCTTCAATTATATTTCACTTCCAGATACTTTAAAAATTTCATCGTTTACGATTGGTCAAAAGGACCAACTTGCCCTTGGCTTAACTTCCAACATACTATTGATCAAATTATATAGAATTTAAAATAAAGTTTCAAACATAAACTTAGTTAGCCATCTACAATAATACAATTATAAAATTTTGGGTTCTCACAATATTGTTTTAATGTAAGGATCCTGGGTAGACAAACAGGGGTGTTTATTGATGTATTTACCATGGAAAGCAAGTAAAGTATTTTTGACTATTGGTTTTCTGGATTATATGGGACCGGAGCGTCACATTAAACTTAACACAGATTGATCGATATTTATGCAGGGGATTATAATTTATTGTTATACACTTCATTTCGACATACATTTGATAAATTATATTTTTTGAGGAAAATTATTTTGTTGTAACATGATATTTTTAGTTTGGACATACGATACTAAATACACATTAACAAACTTCTACTTTATCGCTTTTTTGACAATTTTTGAGTATTAAAAATAAATGCTATTAAATAAAAAAAAAGCTTATAGTTTATAAATGCTTTATTAAAATTTTATAATGGATATGGAAACATGATTGCAATTATTACAATTGATCACTAAGTCAGATGGAGTGGAGAAGGTTTGCAATTCGCTTCACAATTATCAAATTCTTTTTTAGGCCAACATATAGGAGGCTTTGCCAAGAAACAACACCAACATTTTCCATAATCGCAAATAGATGGCTGACAACATGGAATTTTAATCAGTTTCCTCCCTGTCGTTTCTATAATTTTATCATCTTCGATATTACCGCTCCAATAGCATGCCATGCCTGCAAAAGAAAAGAGAAAATAAATACTTATATTTGATAACTTAGTCAAAAGGTTCACAAAATCTCAAGAGTCTATAGAAGGCATACTAAGTAATTATGCTTTGTAGGACAAATTTTGTGCCATACAAGTGTTATTTTGCTTATCCTTTTACAAAGTCTAAAGTAGGAATGACAAGTGGTTGAGGTGGGAGTAGGTTTTAACCTGTATCATAACCTCACCTTGAACCCATAATTTTCAAACATTAATCATATCTCCAATGGGGAATTTATTATCAACCGTTTTCCAAAACTCTATTTTTTTGAATTTTAAAATAGGACTTTATAATATATAAACATATTTACTTTTAAAAGTACGATTAAAAGTATTTATAAATACAAATATATAGTTATAAGTATGAGGCTAACAAGAATTTTGAATTTTTGTTCAAAACCATGGAAGCTCTTTCCTATTTACTAAATGCTATGGCTAAATTTGTATTAACGTAGTAGATAAAAACCATATTTTTTATAAAGACCTTTTAAATAAACTTACAGTACTCTTGAGTAGTGAAAAGGGTGAAAACTAAGAGAGCCAACATGATGCACCGATACATCGCCATAGAAAGAGGGGTGGGGAGAAAGAGAGGGGAAGAGATAAAAGTTAGTTCATAAGAGGATTCATATATACATCAAACATTTAAGAATAATGATATGGGTATTAAAAGAGCTATCAAATTTGAGATCCCCAATTAATGGCACGATTATATTTGATTCAACAATTATATTGAATACTATGTGAATTAGGGATCAAATTTGGAAGTATTTTAGTGTCGAGGATAATCCAATATTTAATGTAAGAGTTTATAGTTGTGAGTAAGCATGGGAAAATGAATGATAATCTAATAGATAATCCATAACCATCCATTGTAAAATTAATAGATATAAGTGGTTGGTTGATACTTATCTGTATATCCTAACACTACCAAAATACCTCATCCTCTTTATCTCAAACTCAACCCCCTCATCTAACACTATTCTTTTAAACTCCTTCCTGCCTCTTTGAAAATCACGTTATTTCCTAAAACCAAAGACTAAAGTTTATTCTAAACTTCTCATTTCACACACACTCAAACGTGATTTTCAGAGAGAGAAAATGAAATGGAAATGGAAATTTTACAATTCATTTTTAGATGGAAATAATGTAAGATATAATTAAATACATAGAATAAGATTTAAGAGTTTGATCCACATCCACTCATATCCATCTATGTCCATTCATTTACAAACTATTTAAAGTTTAATTGATTTGAATCTGATCCATAGAGGCCCAAATCTATTTATCTTCATTGAAATCCAACCACATATATCCATTCGATTGCCAAGCCTTGTTGTGAGTAATAAATTTTAACATATCATCAGTATATATATAATTGGTGTTGAGATTTCCTAACACCAATTTTGAACAATGTCCTGCTTTTTCTGGTGATGTATCATGATCCTACTCATAGTTGACTCTTATAGGTGACTCACCATAATGAGGACTCTTATGAGTAAACTCTGAATTGACATAAATCGAGTCAAATCCCCCAAAAATATAAAATGGATGGGAAGATTTGAAGCATATGAATCCTTTTCCTAATATTGCCAAAAACAATGAGGTACATTTGAGAAAGAGAGTGAATTTGTCGACACCCTATCATTTTTGTGTAGTTTTTTTTAGAATTTATTTTTTTTAGTTTGTGGATTTTAAAGAAAATTGTTTATTTAATATGCTAACTGGCAATTGCTAAGAACAAATTTCTTTATCTTTCACCTTTTTAATAAAAATTATCTCACTAAGATACACATCTCTTTCACTAAAATAGAAATAGAAAAGAAGAAGAAGAAGAAGAAAATACATAACTTTTTTTGTCTCACACGCCCTTATATTATCCATATATAATTATGTTGGAGCATTAATTATCTTAATTAAATATGTATAATTAATGTCGATATTTCATAATTATTATAGTCAATTTTATTAAAATTTAAGGGGCTAATAATATTTCTCGACTCATGAGTCTATTCTTAGGTGATACATAAAAGAAAAGTGTGATGACAAACGCAGGTCCTAAATTGATAGTTTTAGATCTACTTGCATTATAGAGTTGTACATTATGCATTAAAATTGTACTCATAAATTTTTAACGCAGAAGTATGCAACTATTAATTTAGAAAGTGCATATATAAGCAACTAAAGAAAATATGTGATGCCTCGGTCTCCCGTCCAACTACTATTCACTTAAATCAGTAGTTAGAAAATATTCTTCACTTTCCTCATACAATAAAATTATCTTTTTTCCTTATCTAATCTCTTTCGGGGTCTACATTACATCCGTAGTTTGTTGCGATGCAACAAAATATATATATATATATATATATTGATCAGTGCTTTTTATATACATATTTTCCTATGTTTATTCTATTGATTTATTATAAAAATGCATGGATTGGACTTATATATCCTTGTTTGGGCTAACAAATCATCAATTTAAGGTATTAGATATATTTTATTGTTATTGGGCTTACGACACATAGAATTGGGCTTGAAAAAGCCTATTTCGGAGAAAAATCGCATTCGACCAAATCCCGGAAGAACAAGGATCACCTAGAATCGAAGTAGAAGCAAAAACCAAAGTCTTGAGGGCCTTACCGCCTGGCTTACGGCCGTAAGGCATCCCGTAAGGCAGCTTACAACCGTAAATCAGGCCGTAACACAGGTCGTGCAATTTTTCGCAAATTTTGTTGACTTTTCCAGAAATCTTTGATCTACGTGATTTTGGGCTTTTCCAAGGCTTTTTGACACAGACCAAGGTGACAAACCTAATTTGAGTCAACTTGTGATAAGTCCCTTGATTAGAAGCTATAAAACCCCCCTCCTAGCTCAGATTTCTAGATCCAAAAAATACAATACACAAAGAAGGGGAGATCGAGAGCTCAAGGAGGCGGAGATCGGAAGGCTGTCCACGACTTTTTCTTGTCGACTTCTCAATGGGTTTTTCTACTTTTTATTTGTTTTCTTTAATCTAATTATCTTTTTATCTTTTTATTTTTCTTAATGCTTTTGAAATTATTTAAATCTCGCATGGAGACTGTGGGACTGGTAAATTGAATTAGGGATGTCACACTTAGAGATAGGGTATCTATCTAAAATTAGAAAATTCTACTGTCACAACAGATAAGATACATAACTTGCATGGTAAATCGATTGACTTTAATTATGAAGAGTAAGTGAAATCGAAATCTTAATACTGCTTTCTCTTATTGATAAAACCCTAATTTACTATGTAGTGATTTAATTTGTCATTTTTAATTTAAAAATCAAATCTTTAACTATTTATTAGATAAGAAAAAGAAGTTCTTAGTTGGTACATAGTTGTAATAATTAGTCTTCATGGGATCGATATCTTTAGACTAACTAGACTAGTGTACACTTGCACTGTTCATCCGACCAAGTTTTTGGCACCATTGCCTGGGACTAATTTATTACAATTATTATCAGAATTTGAAATTATTTTCTTAGTCTAATTTTTATTTTATTTTATTACTTTGTTTGCTTGTGTAGACTTGATTACTCAGGTTTAGGTTCAGTGCATGCTACGAAGGAGTCGAGGCGGAGACCTAGCATACTTTGATCCGGATCCCAAAAGAACTCTACAAAGGTGATTGAGGGAGAAGAATCTGGTTCAAAGGAATCTAAATTCAACCTTTGATTATATAGAAACAACCGAAGAAGCAGAAGACTACACAATGCAAAGAGGCCAAGAAGAGGTCGTTTTGCCGAAGAAGACGATGGGCGAGTTTGCCATGCCAGAATTCCAGGATTGCTCTTCAAGCATAACAAGGCCTGCAGTCACAACAAATAATTTTGAACTCAAACCAGGCCTAATCCACATGCTTTAGAATGCAGGACAATTTTATGGGTTGCCGAATGAAGATCCAAATATCCACATATAGAATTTTCTTGAGATTTGTGACACGATCAAATTCAATAGAGTCTCTGACGATGCAATAAGGCTCAGATTATTTCCATTCTCTTTACGCGATGAAGCTAAATCATGGTTAACTTCACTACCTGTAGGTTCTATCACCAATTAGGAGGAGATGGCTTAAAACTTTTTAAGCCGATATTTCCTTCCTTCCAAGTCAGCCAAGATGTAAAACGACATTACCACCTTTGTACAACTCGATGGCGAATCCTTATATGAAACATGGGAAAGATTCAAGGAGTTAATCATAAAATGTCTACATCACAGTTTGCCGGTTTGGATGCAAGTACAAATAGTCTATAATGGAATACATCCAACCCTGCAAAGTACGATAGATGCTGCAGCTGGGGGAAGTATTAACCACAAATCACCTGAAGAAGCCTTTACACTAATTGAGAAGATGGCTGCCAATAGTCATCAATGGCTATCTAAGCGATTCCTACCGAAGAGGGTAGCTGGAGTGCATGAAGTGGACACCATCGTGGCACTAAATGCGAAGATAAATGTACTTACAAGGACAATAAACTCCCAGACAAACAATGTTTCAAAGATTAAGGGAGTTTCATGCGATTTTTTTTGTTAGAGATCATGCGGGCAATGATTGCCAGGTCGGTAACGCTTTTTCTACTGACCATGTCAACTATGTTTCAAATTTTGGCAGATCACAAAACAATCCCTACTCAAACATGTACAACCCGAGGTGGAGAAACCATCCTAATCTACAGTGGGGTGGACAGAATCAAGCTCCAAGACAACCTCTTCCACATAATATGGAGAAACTTCATTCACATTTAGAGGATATGATAACTAAGTTGGCCCAAACAGTTGAAGAAGGCCTGAAGAACACTAACATACGGATCTAGCACACAGAAGCTATCACTAAAAATATTAAAAAATAGGTGGGCCAGTTAGCATAGCAGATGACCACAAGGCCTCATGGTTCTTTACTGAGCAATACTGAGAATAAACCAAGGGACCATGTATATGCCATCACTTTGAGGGATGGAAAAGAATCAAAAAAACCAATGGTCGAGGAAAAAGAAGAAGAGTCTTTTCTAAATCCATACACGCCACCAATTCCATATCCAGCGAGACTTGTGCCAAGGAAGATGCTAGAAGCCAAATCAAGGGAAGAACAATCTTCAAATCCGATGGATCAAGCAAAATCCATCACGCTAAGAAGTGACAAAGAATTAAATAAGGCAAAGAAGAACACTGGCAAAGAACAAGAAGAGAGGGTTGAGGAAGACCAAGACCATACACACATTCAAGCCTCATCATCTGAGAAAGAAAAGAAGAAGTCGACTCCAAATCCTTATACTCCTCCAATTCTATATTTGGAGCGACTCGTAAAGAAAAATCAGAATTCAGCCCAGTTTTCTAAATCTATAGAGACATTCAAGAAGCTTTATATCAACCTACCATTGGTTGATCTTTTGACACAGACACCTAACTATGAGAAGTTTCTAAATGATATTTTGGTAAAAAAAAGAAAATTGGATGACAAAGAGAGTGTGACGCTGAACGAGGAACGTTCTGCAATCCTACATAACAAATTACCACAAAAACTGAAAGATCTAGGGAGTTTTACCATTCCTTGCCAAATTAGGGACGTTCAGTTCAGTAAGGCATTGTACGATCTAAGATTAAACAGCAGTCTATTGCCTTATCCAGCCTTTAAAAAAGCTTGGGATCGAAGAAATAAAAGACACTACTATGTCTCTCCAGTTGGCAGATCGATCGATTAGATATCCAAGGGGTATAGTGGAAAATATACTGGTAAAAGTTGACAAATTTGTTTTTCCCACATATTTCATGGTTCTGGAGATGGATGAAGATGTCGAGATACCAATAATCCTGGGGAGACCTTTCCTAGCTACAGGAGGGGCTAAAAAACTTGGTCAGATGAACAGTGCAAGTGTACACCAGTCAAGTTATAGCATAAAGATATCGATCCTACAAAGATCAATTATTACAAATATGTACCAACTAAGAACTTCTTTTTCTTATCTAATAAATATTAAAGATTTGATTTTTAAATTAAAAATAACAAATTAAATAACTACAGAGTAAAAGTAAGTTAGGGTTTTATCAATAAAACAAAGCAGTACTAAGATTTCGATTTCACTTACCCTTCATAGTTAAAGTCAATCGATTTACCGTGCAAGTTATGTATCTTATCTGTTGTGACAGTAGAATTTTCCAATTTTAGATAGATACCCTATCTCTAGGTGTAATATCCCTAATTCAACTTACCAGTCCCACAGTCTCCATGCAAGATTTAAATAATTTGAA
>JAUMHB010048534.1:0-31246 GCA_032359685.1 Pittosporum tobira
TTGTCTTTTGGATACCCCATAAAAATTACAATTTCTCTTTTTAAAAAATTTAATAATATAATTTGTCTAAATTATTCTTATTTTATCAAATATGGTCCACTACTTCAATCATTATTTTCATATTTAAAATTATAATATCAATACTATACCCTATTGCTTCAATCATTATTCTCTTTTCTAAAATTATAATATTACTACTTCAATCACTATTATCTCTTTTAAAATTATAACATCAAACAAATTTCTTAAATACCGTAAAAAATTAAAGTGTTAAAATAAAATTAGGACGGAGGGAGTACATAATAGTATTTTACATATAAAATATCTATAAAAATGAAATAAATTCATTTTAAATTTATTTTCTAAAAAATTTCACAAATCTTTTGATAAATATCTTTAATTTGAGAAGGATCAAGTATTTATTTCTTAACTCAATACTCTTCTTCCTGAGTATTAAAAAAAAAACATATTTTAATATAATTCCATTTAATGTTTATTTCTTAAAATTTATAGTTTCCTTAACACTCCAAAAACAGATTTATGAATGACATTTTATTTGTCACTTTTTATGAATATTTTTTGCCTTTTGAACTTCGTCAGGTTTTTCTTAGTTAACCTTTTGATAGTGATATTCTTAAATTTTAAAGCTGAAAATTAAAGAAAAATATCCTTAATTGATTTTGATTGTTGAAAGGACACTCGTAAATTTCCTTACAGATAAATTGTATTCATGCTTAGCATTAAATAATTTAGATTACTGAACTAAAATTCCTATAATTTTATTTAGATAAAATTATTAAACAGCATAAATAATGTTTTTCTCCTATTATTTTTTTCTTGTTTTATCTATTGGTCATCCCACTTAATGCACATCGTAACAGTTTGAGACATGTTTAACACAATTTATTTTGAGATAAATTGTAACTTTTCAAAAACTTAACATAAGTCAACTTATTGAATAAATTGATATTCTAATTGGCACAACTTTGTTTTTTTTTTTTTAAAACAACTTATTATCTAAATAAGCTACATGCTTAACACAACTTTTTTAAAACAACTTATTATAACTAATTTGATTTTTTTTTTTTAATTTTCAAATCTATGATGTATTTTGTTATTATTTTTTTCTTGTTTATCTGTTGGTCATCCACTTAATGCACATCGTAACAATTTTGAGGCTCCGGTTGGCATAATTTATTTTAAAATAAATTATAACTTTTAAAATATACTTAATATAAGTCAATTTATTGAATAAATTGATATTTTGCTTGATACAACTTTTTTTTTTCAAAATAGAACTAATTTAACAATTTATTTTTAAATTTTGAAATCTATAATATATTTTGTTATTGTTTTAAATTTTCAAATTTATAATATTTTTAAATTTGTAAATTTATAATTTGTATAAAAAGTTAAAATAAAGAAAAAATGATTTGAAAAAATTTCACTTTCTTAACTTTTTTGTATGTGCATAAATAAAATTATATGTTGATTATCATTTTTTATTAAAAAATTGTTCTAAATAGTTCCAAATTACTTTTTATTAGTTCAATGTGTAATAAATGATTCCAAACAAGGCCTAACTGCCCGTAGTGTTGCGTATTTTCAAAGCACGATAAGCAAGGCAGAGACAGGTGGAGTTTGAATTCTACTTTTCACTTTTTTTAGTTGGGGGGGTTTTTTACTTTTTTAAATATCTTCACCTCAAAATTTAGGGATTTTATTTTTCTATCAGTTGTAAAAATTACTTGCAGTTTCTGCAATATGTAGTAAGTATAATAAATTACTTATGAAATGTTTTTATTGTTATAAAAAATGTGAAAAACAAATATTTTATATAAACATAATACGGTGTATTTGTATTTATTAAAATAAAGAAAATTTACCATATTAGGAGTGAACGCTTAATAATCAATCCGTGTATTATTGGGCCTAACCTACTTGGGACAGACTTGACAAGCCCAACATCTGGTGATCTGACTTCCATCAGCACTTTTCCGGTACCAGAGTCCAATGATATTGGGCCTGAAAGAGTCCAAAACCTCTTATTATCTCTTATTTAAAATTAAAAATAAAATAAAATGGAAGAAATAAAAACATCTTTAAGAATTCAATATTGACTTGGTTTGGTGGCCTGCCCCTGTTATTAAGATTTTTATTTATTTTTAATAGGTTAACTTCGTTTCATTAAAATATGTGCAGAAATGTTTTTAATTGTCAAATTTGTAAGCGGCATTATTTTTAGGCAAAGATTGCGATGGACGAATGACTTGGACTTAAATCGAACAGTAGATCGTCGCAAATAAATTGGAAAATAAACAAATAAATAACCTAAATAAGTATTGTAAATTGTAACCGTATGATAAGAAAATGCAATATATATTATAACCAAAATTAAGATATAGGAAAAGATACTTTTAAAAGCTTTTAGTAATACTCTTTGTGTTTTAAAATTGAAGATATTTAAGAAACAACAATTTTATAAATAAATGTTTCAATAGAATTTGTATATAAAATAAATTTTTTTAAATTTATTATTTTTCTTTACTTATAATAAATTAATAAATTAAAAATATTATTTTCTTAAATTTGTAATTATGCTTAAATATTACAAATTATTATTTATATTTATAATAAATTAAAAATATTATAATATATTATAACAACAAAATTATTATTTTAAAATGTATGAACAAAAAATAAATATATTTAATTTTAAAACAAAAATAGTGTATCGTATAGGATATATTGCGTCAACGACTTGGATACTTATATCGAATGAGTCCAAATATGTTGTCTCATATATTGTCCTAAATTCAATCAGACGATTATATTCTATATAAGATTTATATTTATTTTTTATAATTAATAAAATTAAATATAATATAACTATTATATTTATTTAAGACAACAAATGAAACAATAAGCATAACATTATACTTGAACTCGTGTGGAAATCCACTCCAAGAACGATCATGACAGATGAGGTCAATAGTAGTGCATAAACCTCAAAACCGTATCACGTCATCCGTATAAATCGGTCCAATTATAAATCGCTTTAAGAATTAATTCGTTATTCTTTAAATAAAAAATATCAAATTATTTTGAATAAATTATTTTCATTTTTTATAGGTAAAATATAAGTTTATTGTGTACAAATTAATAAGTATCAGAAAAATAATTTTATAATATGTTTCAAATAGGACAACAATTTAATTGCAAAAAAAATCTTTTAAATTGTCTGATATTTTAAATAATCATTGAACGATTAAAAAATGGAGTAGTTGAAGAATAAAATTATTATTTTCTTGTTTCTAACGTGCTCATATACTAATATTTTTATTAAATAAGAATATTAAATTATTAAATTGTAATAAAATATATTATTATTTTTTATCATATGGAGTATAATATTTCTTAATTAATGATTGAACCACTCCGTACTTTGATTAGTTAAAGTTCCTGCTCGATTCTGATAAGTATTAAACAAACACTTAATACTTGAAAAGTCCCTTCCTTACTAATACTAACGACGTAGTTGCAACAAGAGCGGTGATTCCGCTTTTGAAAAGTCCATGAAAGAATATCTGGGTCAATTTTAAATAGGGGAGTAAATGTTGAATATGAATGTGCTCAGATTATATTTATATATTTAACGAATTTGAAATAAAGTTTGTGTATGTCTCGTTTAGCTATCGAATCAATACATAATACAAATCGAGTCCAAATAATTTAAATTTTTTGAGCGAATACTATCGAATATCAATACCAATTTTTTTTTTATAAGGTTTAAATAATTTATCGAACTTTAAAATATGCTCATATTTTACTCGTTAATATTTTGAATCGAGCCCAAATCAAATTTTTAACCGAGTGATCTTAAATAAATCTCAAACCGTTTGATTTTATTTACAACCTTAATTTTATATTTCAATTACACATCCCATTATTCCTTCCATTAAATTTCATGTTACCTAAAATAAGTTCTTAGAGTATATACGAGAATAATGACATCTTTATCATAATTTATTTTAAAATAATTTAAAATATGTCTATTAATTCAAATAAATTATATATATATATATATATATATATATATATATATTATTTTTAAAAATAAATTAAAAAAATTATTTATTCAACTTATAATTAAATTAAAATAAATATTTAAATTAATTAAATAAATTGTGACAAATATGACTAATATCTCGTAATATGTTTATACGAGTTTAAAAAGAACATACGATTGACAATAGGAAGACGATATTTATACCATAAAAAAATAATTAAATTATATTTTAAATAGAATATTATAGAGCATAACTAATAGATTATACAGTAGATATTATCTTCCTAAAATTAATTGTAAACACAACTGTACATTCCGAATAAAATTTGGTATAGTAGATTGGGGGTACAGTACGTGCTAGCGTGCCCCTCTTTTCCCACCATCTATGCTGCCTTCGTCATTTTTGATGTTGAAGGAATTTCTATGTCCTTCCAAGTTGAATTTGTTCCCAGTGATTTAATTGGAATATAAAATCTCTCGTATAAAATTGTTTTTTTATATTATAAAACAGGTGTAAATTTAAAATTTTAATTTTCATAAAACATTAAGGCAAGTTTAAATTCTACAAAAAAGAAAAATAAAATTCCAAATCTTTAAGACTCTTTGAATTTTAAACAAGAAATAAAATCGAATGTTATACTCCCTCCGTCCACAAAAAGATGACTAAAATAGATAAAGTACGCAAATTAAGGAAACTAACTTTTTAAGAGAGAGTATATTTTTTTGACAAAATTATCCTTACAAATGTATTTTATAATGATAAAGAGACAAAAAGAGAGTTTTGATGTGACATAAAGTGAGGATAACAAAGTAAATTGGACAAGAAAAATGATAGCTGAACTCATTTTTTTGTGGACAGAGGGAGTATTAAATTTAAAATTGTTTATAATTAATTGAGACTTTGCAAATATAGGAGGGAGAAATAAAAATCACACAAAGAGGACTTCGTAGGAGGGTAGTGGAGTAATTTCAAGTGTTCAAAACGCATGGATCGAGAAGGACGACAATACGTGGTGGGTGCAGCACAAATGTTGGCGTTTAGAAGTTCCCGGAGGAAACTGAAACCGATCCCTGTATCCTCTAATCTTCAACGCATACATACAGACGCTCAAAAACAGAGCTGACAAAAGGCGCTTAAAATAAATCTTGGTTTTATGATTTGGGTCAGCTTGATTGATTGAGTTTCTGATCTTTGCGAAAATCAAGTTTATAAATGCATAGTTGTGTCCAGACTTTCTTCTGAGTTTCAGGTTTCCAGCTGGAATTTGAAAGACTTCCTTTTTGTAAGACATATCTCCTTATCCTTCTTGTATCTCTCTCTTTTGCTTATTCATTCATTCATTCTTAATAGATATTTTGGGCTTGCTTGAAACAATTTTGTTACTCTTCTAGGATTTTTGTGAAGCATATAGATTTATTGTTTTTCTATATATGCACTCTTTTATGTTATGGGTGATGAAGAAAAGATGGAGTAAGATCTTGTATTTGATCTTTTGCTTCCTTTTTTGTCCTCCATTTCCTCATCAACCTAATTTTCATGACCAATGTTTTTTCTTTTTGCAAGATATGAGGAATATTTCTTACCCTTTTGTATTTTTATTTTGGTCAAAGAAGCTCTAATTTTTATAAACTTCGATCTCATTATGTATGAAATTTAGCCTGAGTTATTATATGCTCAGTCATATATGTTAGGAAAATCATTTATCCTCCAAATCAGTGATCGGACTTGGGTATAACTAGGAGTGCTCACGGATTCGGTTTTTTGGTTCGGTACCGGTTATTGAATCGGAACTGAACCACGGTTTCAGTAATTTCGGTTTTTTTGATTTTTTAAAAATTAAATTTCAAGTCCGATTTTTTCGGTTCGGTACGGGTTATAAAATTAAAAAAAGCCGAAAATCTTCTAAACAATCTTTACATATATGTTATTTAATACACACATTCCGTCACCGTGTATTCATAAATAAAAATAGAAAAAGTTATTTAATTCCTAAAGCCAATTATATATAAATATATATATATACATATATATAACCAAGAAATTAAGAATCATGTGTCTTAATTCTTAAGCAATTTTTTTGACATAACAGGAAAAAATTCAAATCTAAAGTATCTTTATTCTTCTTGAAGCTCAGAAGATTAGAACTAAGAAGTTAAGAAATATGTGGTCATTAATAACAATGACCTCTGCTTACTTTCTCAGCAAACCCAATAAAGCAAAGAACCCTAAATCTTATTTTCAACATAATTCAAGAACTAACAGCAACACGCATAAACATAGGCAAATATATATACATATGTGTGAACAGTGGAGAGAGAGAGAGAGAGGAAAATGTTGAGAAACAAGACCCCAAATTTAATCTATTAATTTGGTGGAGAGCTAATGCACATAGATTTCCTTTTCTATGTTATAAATATTTTATATTGATTTTATATTTTATTTCAGTTTGTGTTATAAATATTTTACAAAAAATGACAAAATTTTATATGTTATATTGTAAATTCGAACCAAACTGAAGCCAAAAAAAAAAGTATATACAAAAATTTTAATTATAAAAAAAAAAAGGACCAAGACCGAACCGAACCAAAAAATCCGAACCGATACTGGAACCGGTCAAACGGTTCGGTACCGGGTCATGAACTGAAAATTCAATTCGGTTCGGTACCAGTTCGGGTTATGGGGAATGAGTGTGCACAGTTATTCACTTATTCCCATAAAATTTATAATTTTTGTTATTGTGGGTCTCGTTAATAAACTTATCAGTAAGTAATCCGAACTTCACGAGTCGGAGGGTATATCATGATTCCTCAATGAACTTATAAGTGTCTGTGTATTATGGAGTATATACTATATTTTGGCCTTTTGTCTTGGTTATTCTCCTGTCCTGTTGAATACTGTGCTGAATTCATGAACAAATCTGCAATTTTGTTCCAACATAATTTTGTTATATGAAAAAAATCAAACTGGAATTGATAATTCCACAAGCATTTTTTATATTTCCATGCGGGATCTCTCACTTGCATGGTTAATGGATCCCATAATCATGTGAGAGGGAGCTTGTGGAAATATCAAAAAGTGGGGGTACTCGATTTATAAAGAAATATAAGGTCACATTTTAACATTTATTGTAGATTTAGCGTGTGTGATTCTAACAGATTTTCTCAGTGCACTGTAAGGATAGTGGCGGCTGGTCCACCATTTGTTAAAAAAGAAAAACAAAGTTCTTGTTGATTGAACATGTTATTAAATCAGCTTCAGAATTGTAGATTGATTGAATTTTGTCTTTTTATTCTGAATTTTTATATGTGTTTAGCAGGGCTAGTATCATCCCACTTTGTCCAAGTAAGTGACAATGGGAGGTGCAGTAGTAAAGGGCGAATCACCTAGATCTTCAATACCCGAGACAAAGCTTGAGGTCAAGATAATTGAGGCAATGCAGCGGAGAGAATCTGAAGGAACTACCATGAAGTCATTCAACAGCATAATCTTGAAATTCCCAAAAATTGATGAGAGCTTAAGGAAATGCAAAGCTACTTTTCAACAATTTGGCGAGTGCTATACTGGTTCACTTGTAGTTTGTCTGATTTTAGGTTTCCTTCCCCCCCACCCACCCAACCCCACGTGCAACTTGGGACTTCAATCTACTTAAACTTTTTATGAAAACAAAAAAACGAAAATTGATTCATACCCCTACAATACAACATAAGTTTTCTTCCAATCTTTAGATTTTGAAAGATTTATCCAATTATCTATGTATGACTAGTGATTTCATCTTGAGTTGACCGGAAGAGAGAGACTGCAAACTGTTATCTATAAGTGCTTGCTAAGTCATAATATTGTTTTTATCTTTTTCCATTACTGTTCCTTCCATTCATGTTATATTTTTTGTTATGGATTCTGATTATCCATACTGTTTTTGTCCTTAGACGAGGACAAGAATGGTGCAATCGATCCACAAGAGCTGAGGCACTGCTTTCGTAAACTGGAGATTAGTTTCACAGATGAGGAGGTCGACGACTTGTTTGAAGCATGTGATATCTCTGATGACATGGGGATGCAATTCAATGAATTCATTGTGCTTCTTTGCCTCGTCTATCTTTTGAAGGATAATCCAACTGCCATCCATGTTGTATCCTAGTTACCATAATACCATGTCTTGATATACTTGTTCTGACATTGCAATTTCTTCCTTTACCCGACTCATAAAACTTATCATAATTGAGCTGTTGTGTATATTGACATGTGCATTTTGCGATAATAAATCTGTACTCTGCTCTCCTTTCTGAAATAAGCTTCTGTTTCTACCCTATATATTTGCTTATTTGAATATCGTGAATTCCTTAATGTTTGATAGAAATCACGGATAGGAATACCGGAACTGGAGTCAACATTTGAAACTCTAGTCGAAGCATTTGTGTTCTTGGATAAGAACAAGGATGGTTATGTCAGCAAGAGCGAGATGGTTGCAGCTATAAATGAAACAACTTCAGGGGAACGTTCTTCTGGGCGTATAGCCATGAAAAGATTCGGTCAGCTCTTTCTTTTTCTCTCTACGCACATACATGAATATTATTAACAAGACAAAAGCACCCAATCATGCACTCACACACACACAAAAAAAAAAAAGCATAAACATGCTGATGGTCTTTTGGTGTTGAGCTAGTACTTTGTTAGTATTAGTCATTAGATGCATCAATTATATCTTAAATATCTTTTTAGAAAATATGCATAATGGCAGAGTCAGTTAGGTACATTTTGTTCAGTGTTTTCTCTTACCCTCTCCCTTTTCCTGGTATTTGCTAGTACAAAATAGCACTAGCAATAAGGATTCAAAACATGAAAATATTGAGGAATGGAAATGTTCAGCAACAACGTGTCCCATCTTCGTGTAGGTTAACTTGAAGTGTATGCAGTTATGTCTCAAAGTCACTAAAATCACGTTTTTTGTTGTTGCAGAAGAGATGGACTGGGATAAAAATGGAATGGTAAACTTCAAGGAATTTCTTTTCACTTTTACTCGTTGGGTTGGAATAGAGGAGAACGAGGATGATGAAGAATAGAACACCCGATTGATAGTTTGATGTTTCTACACTGTTTCTGCAAGCTATAACAATATTTAAGGATTTTGCGGCAGCAGAGAAACCTTCATGATAATTGTCATGCATTTCCAGTAATAGACAAGTTGATGATGCCATGCGCCGTCGAATTATCTCCTTTCATCCTCAAATTTGTAGTGTAAATATGAGACAGATTTTGTAGTCAATTGTTAAAACATATTCTCCATTTCATAGCTCATCCAAGTACAAGAGTTGTCGGGTTGTTGTTGTTTGTTTGTTTGTTTGTTTTTTTTGTTTTTTTTTTCTTCTCTGTTGGTTTGATTACAAATATATATTTCAATGACATCTTTTATTAACATGCCGAAGGGTGGAAACCTTGATAGATCGGATGTCGCTTCCATGGTACAAGATTGTGTTGACATGAGTAACTTCTTTGATTCGCTTTGAGTTCTCCTTTGTGCGAAGAAGCGGAAATGGCGTGGCACATGGTTTGGCCAAGTCATCTATGTCAAATTATTTAAATTTCCCATTGTACTTGGTACAGGATATTCTACCGTTTGCCCCTCTTGTTACTTTGGAAGCTCAATGAAGTTTTACAGCCTCCATTTTGGGTGATTTGAACCTGCCCACAGGCTGTATCCTTTAGCCTCTTCCCCCACACCCCCAATTAACAGCCTTTTGACCAAAGGTCGGTTGATATGTACTTCATGCCTGGCTTACTCTTGCTAGTGCAATTCATTCTCGGTAAATTTGTTCAATCTTTAAGCCTAGAAATTTAGGTCAGAAATCCAGTCTTCTCTTAAAACAAAAAAGACACCATAAAATCGTGTAAACGTAATCCGTGCCTATTTTTATCTTGAACGGATAACAAAATGTAGTAGTCTGCAACTAATCTTTATAATTAAACAAGTTTGGATGAATTAATTTAATCTCTCATTCAAATTCAGGTTGCCAGCAATGCCAATGCATAATACATCCCAAGTTGCAGACAAATGTAACTTGTAAAGTAAATAAAAGATGAAAAAGCAGCACCAGACATGAATATAACACAATCAGTTTAACAATCTATGTAGCATTTCTACCTTTCGTAATACAAGACAAATTCTGACTCCAATGACACGCACCAGAGCAGAAACTGTTCATCTCGCATTCAAAAAATATAAATCAATATCTTCTACTTGCAAACTCTCCACTTGTCAAAACTCCCATTACAAGCTTCAAATAAATCTAATAATACACAGGGGGGGGGGGGGGAAATCTTAAGAGGGGCGCTCTTCTAAGCAAACTGCCTAAGGCAGCAATCCCCCAGACTTGGAGGTCGCTCTTTGCCATGTATTACTGTCACTAAACCTCCCCAAAATAGACGATAAAACACACTTTTCATATCATATACAAACAAGTTTGAACCAGCACATGAGAGTACCAGTGCCCCGATGGCAGTTGGAGGAACCAGCCCCACAACAACTCCTTTCGCATGGGAAGAGGTTACTCATCACACCCTAGTCTTTGCCCTCTTCATCCCGAGGCTGTTATTGAAGGGTGACACAGATCCAGACATTTGAGAACCTTCATCGCGAAGTGTACCATTGATCAGTGCAAGCTCTCGTAGCTGCTGTTTCTTATAGAAATCCTGAGATTCATCCTGCACAAGTGTTATTCTTATTTTAGAGAAGGAAACCAACTAGGGGATTAGTGAAAAACTGCTACCTGTATTCCAAAATTAGAGATAGGTTTCCATTTTGGTCACCATAAAACACCATGGTATTTCTATTTTACCACGTCATTACAAATATAGATGAAATTTTACACCATCTCTTAAAAAAATTGCTTCAAACACACTTTCCTTTTATGTAAAAATTGTAGCGGAACATCTATTTTTAAAAAACCATTGTTTTTTAAGGTATCTCTAATTTTGGAACGGGGGGAGTATTTAAAAAAATAAAATAAATTAAAAATTATGGGAATAGTGATTGGGGATTTTAGTCAAGGAAGATATATTACCACAGGCTTGAGGAGATCTTCTAGTATCTCCTTTGCTTGCAAAAGGCGAGCGTCGATGATCTCAAACGGAAGCTCTGCCTCAACTAGCACATGGAGAGGTTCATTCAGGTGCTCATAACCTGGTTTGCCTCTCATCATTTCCTCCTTCGAGTAATCAAAGCAAACAATTAAATTACAATTCAAGAAATTCCTCTGTTCAAATTATCAAATATATTATCTTAAACGCCAAGATAAAATGGTTCATAAAATAGAATGTGCAGTAGAGAAGATTGCTGCAGCCTTTGCCCTTTAGTACATGTTTTCAGGGTACTCAGCATATTGATCATCATTAACATAAAGTTTACCTTCTGAAGTAAATTTCAAGTGGAAAAGGAGATACCAAACTGATTATCTAAATTCGACATCTAAATTGTAATATTATGTAGTTTCGCAAAGACTAGTCATTTGTGATTCAATATCTTAGGCCTATTAAATCTTTAATAATCAAATTCTAAATACTGCTATCATGAATAATCATTAGGAGGAGAAGTGGAGCTTATTATTTACCTTGACTGGATCCTTGATGCTGCCACGTCCCCTGATCAGAACGCGGCAGTCAGTACTTGCTTCCACTCGCTTGAGAGAGTTCCCTCTTGGCCCAAGGAGACGCCCAACAAAATTGAACTACAGCAGTAAATAGGAAACATGACCATGATTCCATGAAAATCAAGAGCGGCACAACAATGAAAGGAACAGCAGAGCAAAGGAAAAAAAGTCATACATTAGGATAGAGGTCTACAGGAATATCGACCCTGATTGTTCTCTTCACAACAAGACCAGATGAACTACCTTGAGAACCAAGCCAGCTCTGTGCAGGTGAGTGCTGCTGCAATAGACCTGACATCTGTGTAGGACAGAGAGGAAGAAACTGTCAGTCGTATACCCTATGTTCTATAAATGATTGGCTCCTCAAAACAGGTCATGCAGATGCAAACAATCAAAATACTGTAGCCTCATAAGAGAGAACCTAAGGTATAATCCCGAAAAAACAAAAAAAACTATCATAGATAGTTGAAAATGAAAATAAGATCTAAGAAACCATAATTAAGTTAATCTTATTAGCGAAATCAATAAAAGCCAAACATTTAAAAATAATAAATAAACACTTCAATTGCAAAGTAGAACCCGGAAAAACATAAGTTACAGGATTCTAAATATCTAACTTATTGGACCGAAATGTTAAATAGATGAACGTGCCACATGATTCTGTGTTACATCGCCACGGTACCCTTAAATCCTTAATGGCTCTTTAGTGCAGGATATGGTTAGAACCAAGATCAATAAACACAATGTTTTCTCGGAAAAGTTAATAATTCGGGTGTTTCACAGGCCTTCTTGTGAGATATAACTTAGAAAGCCAGATAAAAGTGATCTACAAGTCAGCATGATACATGAGATAGGCCTTGATGACCTCTTTGTACTCTGCAATTCCTCATCCAAGACCACACTTGGTAAATATTTCATCCTGGCACATAAATAAAAACAGCAACTATCTAAATTGTGCATAAGTTTCCCAATCGGGATTCTTGGCTAAATCTACGTTACACTTTTGATCCTGTTAGCTTCATTCTACCTGTCATTATAGAAGCCGAGCTCCAATTTGAAAATTCAAACAAAGTAATACAGTTAGCATTAGATGTCAAAAGAATATGTCAGGAATATTTCTGGAAAATAGTACTATAAAATTAGATCAAACCAGAGGTTATGTTAATGGTTAGTATCCGTACTTCTGACTGGAACGGTGATCCCCATCTGTTCACATTGGCTCCTCCGTTCGAATATATTCCTCCAGAAGCCAGGGGGCTAGCATGTTCAAGCCCACTTTGATCTAAAACTGAAGCATTCCCCAACAGTGTGGTTACACGCAATATCTCTGCTCCAAAAAGGTCAATTTTCAAGAATAAGATGTACCAGTCAGCTTTTGTTAAGAATTTAGTCAGCACTCACCAAAAAATGGACAGACAACACGTATATTAGCTGGGTCAGTTAAAAATCAAAGCTGCCCCCTATCTAACAAGCTTAATATTTTAGTATACCGGGAAGAAAGAAAAATAACTTAGTTAAACCACAACAGAAATTACAAAGTATTTAGAGCAGATAGCTAAATCATTGAGCCTTCATCGATAAAAATTACACCCTAAATCACTTACCCAAAGAAGAATTATACTCTAAATCCAAGAAATGTCAATTATACCAAAAACGAAAGAAATTTTGAAATGCCAAGCTGAGTCACCTTAATCATAAAAACAACGCTGAACAAGTTCACATGTTCGCTCCCTAAAACCAAATGGGCAAGCCTGTTGCAAGGGCTTTTAATGGTCAATTGCAAATAGACATTAAGATTGTATTCTAGAATCTAAACCTTAGTTTTTTGATTAGTCAAGCAGCCTCAACTCTTGTTAAATATGCTTTCCAAAGGCATATTAACCGCGTTGACTTAATGTTACACAAATTAGCTCATAAGGAAACCAACCGATGCCAACTGTACTATCACGATGGAAGCGCCTTAAATCTTAAATAACTCAAAAGATTGGCTTTGAAAATGGAAGGAGTTGTTGCTCTTAAACAGGAACACCAAATAAAACTTGCAGCAACTAGTACAAACCAACAAGAAGAAATTATTTGTCCAAATTCCAAAATGACTACCAAATAAGCACCCTTCCACGATCTTTAGTTGTAGGCACAAAGTACTTTTAACAGCCACCAAAACTGGGCATTACCAGTACTAATTTTCGGATAAAAGAGGAAAAAGAAAAAGTTTATGCCACAAAATATGAGAACATGTTAAACAAGCTCTTAATAGCAATCTTCTCACAAATAAAAGAATAAAAACTAAAAAACTAAACCCACGTGTCCACAGGTACCACAAGCAGAAGGTGACACTTCTGCTCATGATGTTAACAAGGAGATAAAGGTGTTTTCATTATTTCTAGGCATTTGATCTGTATTGTATAATTATCGTAGCGTTTTTTTTATTTAGAGATTGTGCAATATCACCTTACTATCTAAAGGCGATTTGAGATGTTTAATATGGTCACCAGCCACTATCGTCACCTTGGTTGCTATACCAAGAGAATTAGATGGCTTGAGATCTTCCATATAATTTACTGAACTGAACTTTGAAATACATCACGAGTAAAAAGAAGTTTAGGAAAGAAAAAGAAGGAACTGACTACACTAAAAAGACGAAGAGGGGATTAAAAACCCTATAACACCTTTCTTTGTCCACTTTCCCTTTCCTATTTCAGAACTTATAGCCCAGTGTTTTAAATAGCTCGTTGACAAGAGTGCAGAAAACATCAGAAAAGGGAGGGAACGTAGTTTTATAACCGAATGAGTTTCATAGTTACCAAATATGTTAGATACTTAGCTCATAAAAATGGGAATAAAGTTCGGTTTTAGGAAAGCTGCTAGGTTAAAATGCTCAATATGGAAAAAGGGGAAATGATCAGCATTAGATGTAGTAAGGCCCACAGGTTAAAATTCAAATAATTTATGAAACATAAAGTTGTCAAAATAGTACAATTTGCAACTTTTGTCAAAGGAAATAACAGAAAGAGAATTTTCAGGTTTTTTTACATATCCCTAGAGCTGAAAATCAGTTGATGTTTTGGTCTGCAAAATCAAGTCATGACCTAATCAATTCTAATAGTTGTATCCTTGTGGTAGTGAAATTCAATGGATTCTCTGTTACATTTGATATCTCCTACACCTTTTTTTGATAGATTAGTTTGGCTCAAGTATGGGAGATAGAACATATGACTTCGAGGTTATGCCTCAATACTTCTGCTATGTCTCCAACCCCTTTTGTTCCATGTTGTAGGACCTCATCAGTATAAGATGCATAAAGACAAAAGATTAGGATTTCAAAACTCACCCTGATTCAGCAACCGATAGCAATTGGGGAGCACGGGCAAAAATGGACTAATTTTGTTACGCTCTGCAAGTAGCTCAGAAAGATACCTGCCAGAATGACACTAAACAAATTGAGGCTATCACAGTAAATAGAAACTCTATTTCATAAAGGTTCGCATGAACTTGAAGTAATGGCATTAGTTTAAATCTTAATTTGTATTAATGTCATCATTTAATTAGTAACCATTTAATAGAAAACCTCCAATTTTAATTTTAATTCAATTAGAAATTGCTATAAACCATATCATGTCCACAAAGATGCCCTCAGCGATAAATAACATGTTCTCATTTGCCATACTAATAATTCAATGCTGATGAAACCACCTCAAAGTAGTTTATGATTGATTTAAGCATTCCAATTTTCATACTAATGCTGCTAAAACCACCCCCCGAGTAGCGTATCATGTACCTTACATTGAACATTTGAACTACAATTGAGATTGTATTTGGTATTAATTTCAACATAAGTGGAGTCTTATATAGCAACTTAAATCACTTTAGCGTATCATGTATCTTACATTCAACATTTGAACTACAATTGAGATCGTATTTGGTAGTAATTTCAACATAAGTGGAGTCTTATATAACAACTTAAATCACTTTTTTTTCACCAAGACTAGACATGTTAAAAGTTCATGTAGACCTAAAAGCCTAATTTTCTATCAATATACAATAATAACAAATATCCACCCATAAGAAAATGAATCCAATCCATAATTCATAACTACATCAAGCTTCACAATATATCAGATAAATAAACAGCAAATTCCCAGTAGATCAGATAAATAAACAGCTTCAGTACACAATTTTAACATTAAAAGCCACTTCATCCACACGAACAACAAGAAGTTACACATACAGGGTCCTAAAATAACAAAGTAAATATCAACAGAAATCTTCCAAAGCTAAAAAAGCTAATACACAAACAAACTGAATTAGTTGTTCAAAAACCTAATTGATTAACAGATGAATCATATAAGATCTACGTATAAGTATATTGAATGGAAAGGAGAGTCGAAATTACTTCTCCTGCTCGACGATTGCTGAAGTGGCGGAGCGAAGAGCACCGATATGAGGAGAGTGAGAGGCGGAGGGGGAAGGTGAGTACGCCATATACCTGCCGGAAGACATCTTTTCGGCGATATCGGCGTCAGATCCCGGCCAGATTCACCCAGCGTAGATTCGCTCTCTATATAAGATGAGCTGATGCGTCGGTGGGAATGAATTATGTAATGCGAATATTTGGAGAGTATTTATTGAAGGTCCAAATTGTCTAGAGTCACGGACAGTAGTACTACCGGTGTGGTTGAAATTGTCTACACTCATTGAGACGACTGTAACAGTGAACTAGAAAAACGATAATTTTGCATAGACAAAAAAAAAAAAAGAGAAGGAAAAACGATAATTTTATAAAGGTTTTATAATAAAAATAAATAAATTAAAAGTCAGATAAATTAGTGAAAATGGTGAAAAATGAAGAGAGGAAATCTCTTTTGTGGTAGGCAAGGTGGTCCTGCAACTGCAAAGTGCCACCATGCTCATTATTAGGCCTCAGTGATGGGTGAGACTAGTCGCGAAATTGAATGACTTCGCTTTATAGCTGATATGATATTGGCACCAGCACTAGAACCAACCTTTTTTTCTTTTATTTATTTATTTATTTATTTATTACATATTAGTCTTATTCTTTAACAAATTAATTTTATCATTTACTAGTTGTTTTAAGTATTGATATATTAATAACTGGCATTCGCGATTATACTAACTTTTAATATATGCAAACGAGTTGAGTTGAATTTGTTTGTTCGATCTCAAATTTAAATTTGAACTTGAATTTTAAACAAAGTTTTAATTGAGCTTTTATAAACGTGCCAAGCTCTATTTGAATTGGTTCGTGAGTCTCTCATAATACTCTACTATTGTGTTTGGTTCTCATTCTGACTGCAAAAATAATTTTTTATGGTTGTTCTGTATACGTCTTCTTTAACTCGAATGAGTGTTTTGAAATTAAATTTTACATTAAAATTGAGTAGTAATTGTAACGAAATGGTTAGCTAATCTTATAATTTAAATTGAAAACGATTGAATTAATTGAATGAATGAAACTCATTTCATCCGAAGTGATTCAACATTTATTTCTCATTCTCTTATCCACTTTATTTTCAACAAAATTTTTTAAGACTAACAACATATTTCCTTCAAACCACTATTCAGTTTAAATATAAATTTTTATTATATTATTTTATTTAAATAATAATAACTAAACGCAACATAGAAGTTCAATCTTTAACAATGTGATTCAACTTTGTAACGAAATTATCCACACACCTTTATGAGGTTACATGCAAATGTTTTTTGTAAAATTATTTTTTCCTATACTACTGTCTTGTATTTAAAAATTAAAAATTATAATTAGCCAAAAATGTTATATTTAAAAAATGAAAGATCAAATAGGTTATATCACACATGAGTCAATCCTCACATACTTAAACAAGTAATAATCAAATATTATATGCGCTTTAATCGATTTGATCTAATCCAATTGTACAATTCAGGTGCACAAAATTTCAAGTTGAGTTATAATCTCTTCTATAGCTTTGAACCAAATATGCCATAAATAAGATTTAAAACGTACTAAATTCGAATTACATCTCCAAACACTTTTATGCTAATCGTGGTAGTATTAAGGTATCGGTCCGGTTTATTATAATTTATTTTAAAAGTTATTTAAAATTTATTTAAAAAAATAAATTAAAATGTATGGAATAAATATCCTAAACAGGCTATTAATTTCACAATTTTATTGAGGCGTAGGAGGACTAGGCTTTTGGAGCATAGGACAAGAAAAGCCATTAAGAGTCGTACATAAATAAATGGACGCAAATGATGTTGATGGTGGTTGGGATGTTAATGTAATAATATTAGACATTATTGACTAACTAAATACATATCTCCATGTATTTAGGAAGGTCTACAAGTATTAATGGACTATTAATCATAATTATACAAATTCTTAAGGGGTAGCTATCACATTATTGACTTTTCTCAACAAATGTTTATATCATTTCCCCATCCATTTGTATGGATAATTGAGCTGTGTCACTAATTTCAATTATGAAACTTCGTTCACGCCATAGACTTTTTTGTGGTTTATTCTTGGTCCATGTTGTTGTTTTTTTTTTTTAAATTAAAATTTAAATTTTTGGTTCGTATTTAGTGGTTTTTGTTTGTAAGGCCCAAATCAGCCAGTAGGACAGATTTTCTTTTTCCTTAACGGGCCTCAGGACAACTGTCAGATTTCAGATATTTGTAAGAAACTAACTAAACCCATACTATATGTAGCGGAAGGTGGGCTTCGAACTTGTCCGGCCCAATTGGTGCAAACCTTCGGAATATACTGGACTTGTAAAAAGCGTTTGGGAATCTCAAATTTGTGTGGGAATAAGATCTGGAACTCATTTATACCTTGTATGAATATCACCATCTTTAAAAGTAGCATTCACTAAAGTAACAAAGAGTACCTTAATGCATGTATATGCTTCATGATTCTCAAAGCTATATTTTACCAACCTACCTCCCAAAATGATAAGAAATTATTTTATAATATGTAAATTTTCATGATACTCCCCCACATATTATTAACTTAATTTCATAATGTACATTTTAGTTTGACACATTTTTAACACATAATTTGAGATGTTTAAAAAATATATTTATAATTTTTTAAATATTTTTATATTTGTAACATGTTTATATGTATTTAAATTATATAATGTATAGTTATATTTTTTTGAATATCTTAAAACTCATGTTTAATATTTAAAAAAATTATAACATTTAAATTTGAACGTACAAAAGTGAAAAATATTACTAAATGTTACATAATATTTAGAAGTTTAACGAATCTTACCAATTTTGAGTTTGAAATTCATAATTTTGAGACTTTTAACTTTTGAAAGGTAAGAGTTTTGTCTCCACTAAATACGCCAACAGAGCCATTTCGGCTAGAAAAGGCCCTAACGTCGTGTCTCATTAATGTAGGTAAAGCTTTATAATTAGGGATATGATTAGTCCAATCTATTTGGGAAAAAATAAATTTAATGGAAAAATGACATGATTTATTTTTTATTTTTTAATAATAAAAGTAACTTTAATTACTATTAGTTTACAATGTGAATCAAAAATTTTAATCTAATTTTTTTTACCCAATACATAACATTCTTTTATATAAGTAAGTTTATCATATTTTTCAATACATTTGAGTAAATATTAACGTCGATATTCAAAATTCACTTCAACTGATTATAAAATTATTTATAATCATTTATTTATTGATATTTGATTTGAAAATGTTTAATTTTATTTTAAAAGATCAAATATGTTATTAAACTAAAAAATAATCAGAATATATAATAATAATCGAGGCTAACTAATGAAGAAGTTATTTCGTTTTTTTTTTTTTTTTTTTGGGTGAAAACCAATCCAGAAGATTGAAAGGCTAAGATTTACATCACGTGAAGAAATTGTCCAATCCTGACTAAATTGCATTATTACTATTACTCACCCCACATTTCACTTTCCCCCTCACTTCGCACCAATGACTTTATTTTTCTTTTTCCCTTCCCAAAGAAAAGAAACCAACTCATACACTCCGACCTGTAACCGTCAACAAACAAACAAAACCTCCTGGTCATCATCCATGAACTAAACGCATCGCACACATCAAAACCCGGCCCCCGCCGACACCGGTTCCCAGTCAAGCTCCGACCAAATATCCGAGCCCCAAATAGCCAGTCTTCTATTTCTTGTAAAGAAAGATATCTGAAGATACTCTTTCTCTATAAATACTCCCCGCTGTCTCATTCTTATTTAACTTATTTATGAAACCGATTCGAAACTAGTCTGCACTACGGAGAGATTTATAGAAACAGAAAATGCATCTCTATAATTCATGGCTTCCGCCGCCAGTTGCAGAGGAAACGAAGAGAGAGGGAGAGTCCTTCACTCGTGTCGTCAAGTCTGTGAAAGAATCGTACCGCGTCGACGATCCTGAATCCGTTTATTCTACTATTAAATGGATCCCCGTTATTGACCTGTGAGTTCGAATTTGATTACTCTTGCTTTATACACACACACAATTGTTTTATCCATTGAATAGGATCACGCTGTTTATATCTCTATGTATATAACTTCAGTCATTTACTCGTTAAAGGAATGATTTTGTTAACTCGTTGATCTAGCTTATCTTAATTTGTGATTGAATTATCGGTTACAGTCTGCCCTTTAGATATGTAAAATGAAGTGTAATTGAATGGCTGGAGCCGTAATTTTTTTGACTTGTATTCTACATAATGTGCAATAACCGTTGGTAATGATCATTTTTAGCTGTTAGGTAATAGATGCAACAGAGAGGTTTCTCATCTTATTAATTTATTATGTAGTTTCATAAAGGCGAAAAGCGACGTATCTGTGGAAGATGTGGTTGCCCTTGTGGAGTTTGGGTTAGAATTGTTCCATCTATCTCAGGACAAACTCTATGCCCAGGTGCTGCTGTGTATCAGTTTATTTGTCCGTAGTTGTCCGTAATATCTATCTATTGTTATACTTATACTAACCGTTAGCTGTATTTATGTGACCAGGTTAGATGGGGAAATATCCTTGTGAAGTTATTGAATAAATTCCGAAAGAAATTGTCCTTGAAAATTCGGTGGCGTCCTTTCTATGATACTTTGGTTCATACTCACTTCAAAAGGTAAGCTTTATGCTTTGTCTTTCTTCTTTATTCTTCATGTGTTTGCACAGAGTATAGTTAATATCCTGGGATCTAAATTTGTACACCAATGGTTCAAAGCAACCTCTTGCAACTTGATATTTTAGTCTTCTCTTTTGCATCAGTCTATTTAGCACACTGTATGAACACTTCTGATCACTTGTCTCTCTAAAGCTATATGTTGTTGATTTTAATTTGTGGATGGCACAGGAATACGGGCCCAGAAGGATGGAGGATAAGGCAGCGTCATTTTGAGACGGTTACTTCTCTTGTTCGTTCCTGCAGAAAGTTCTTCCCTCCAGGTTCTGCCCATGAGATATGGTCTGAGTTCAGGTTAGTTTGTAGATCTATTTCTTGATGTTTCTCTTATTGTTTGGTTGGCCCTACGGAGTAACTGATTTGGGGTGTTAAATGAGCCCAGCCAGGCCGAGCTTATCGAGCTCAAGCTCGGCTCATAGGTAAAGGAGCTTTTTCTCGAGCTTGAGAGCTCGGTCGTTTAACTAAACGAACTTTTTATCGAGCTAAGCTTGAATTTTTTCATGAATAATTTAAAATAGTTAACATCATTAAGCATTAAAGAGTCGAGTTCGACCGAGCCTGTCGAGCTCAGCTTTTTATGGAGCTCGAGCTTTAAACAAAGGCTTGGCTCATAGGTAAAGGAGCTTTTTCTCGAGCTTGAGAGCTCGGTCGTTTAACTAAACGAACTTTTTATCGAGTTAAGCTTGAATTTTTTCATGAATAATTTAAAATAGTTAACATCATTAAGCATTAAAGAGCCGAGCTCGACCGAGCCTGTCGAGCTCAGCTTTTTATGGAGCTCGAGCTTTAAACAAAGGCTTGGCTCATTTGACACCCCTATTAATGAGTAACTAAATTTTTTAGCAAGATGTGTCCTCTACTGTAAAACTTAATATTAATTGATTCTCCTAAATGTTTAATTGCTAACTATTTTTCATATCGCTTCATTCAATTGAATGAAACCAATTTGACAGATCTCTACTGGAAAACCCATGGCATAACTCGGCTTTTGAAGGTTCGGGGTTTGTGAGACTCTTTATTCCTACAAACTTGGATAACCAGGATTTCTATTCACAGTAAGAAATAAATCTTGAAATCTGTTTTTGTTTTGTTTTTATTTTTTTAAATGGATTTTGATATGACTTAGTTGAAGCTAATTGATTTACTTTTGTTGTCACGACAGTGAGTGGATGACAGCATGTTTGGATCATTGGGATTCTATTCCAAACTGCCAGTTTTGGAACAGTCAATGGGCAGCTGTTACAGCTCGTGTCATAAAGAACTACAACGCTATTGACTGGGAATGTTTCTTGCCAACACTATTCAGCAGATACTTGAATATGTTTGAGGTGAGTTGTTCGTTACTTCGGATGTAGTCTGATCTTCAATTTATTAATGTAACTGTAAATTATTCATATACGATCATCATCTAAAAGGCATTAATATTTTGGGAGATGATAATTGGTAAATACTCTCCAAATTCTTTTCCACCACTAGCACTCTGCTGTACAACACAGTTTGCTTTTTATACAAAAAAACACATGCTTTATGGAGTGTAAATGGAGATTTTTGGAGTTTAATTACATATTTCCTAATATTTTTCTGTAATATGCTTATCACGATGTTGTGTGCGTAAATGGTAAGACTGAATAAATCTTTTACATAGAAATGAAATATGTGTGTGGGTTTGTGGGTAAAGTGGAAAATATGCTTAGGGACTTTGGGCTATAAATTCTTATGTCGTCAATATTTTCTCCATTTCGTTTCATGAGTTTCCATGTAATATTTCTTTTGCATTTGTAGGTGCCAGTGGCTAATGGGTATGGATCATACCCATTTTCCGTGAATGTTCCCAGAAATACTAGGTTTTTGTTTTCCAATAGAACAACTACTCCATCGAAGGCAATTGCAAAATCAATTGTAAGATTGAACTCCACATGCTCATTACTAACATTGCTGAGTAATCCAAACGGGTGGCTTACAGGTGTTTCTTTTCCTAATGATGCTAATACAGGTTTATCTATTAAAACCCGGTGGAGCAGCACAAGATCACTTTGAGAAATTGGTCGACCTCTTAGAGCAGTTTGTTTTCCAAGAATTTGTTGCTCATGTTTCTGATTTGTATTATTATTTTTGAAGGTTAACAGCTAATATTTACCCGTTCTTCTGTATTTATCTTTTTCCAGATTTTACCATCCCTCCAATGGCGGCCGCTGGACTTATTCCTTAGAGAGGTTTTTGTACCACTTAGTAGCTTCGTTTCAGCAACGCTTGCAACTTGAGCAAACGTAAGGATGCTAGTTGGTGCTTTACATGTAAACATAGTTCTTTTTATGGGCTTCTAACTAGAAATATGTTCATTCAGGAACTCCGTTCATGATGAACAGAGTAAATTTGTTCTAGGGCAATCGGAAATGGCTGCCTTTGTCAGTGCTGTGCTCAAGCTAATAAATCGTGGTCAATATAGCAAAAATGAACATCTTGCAGAAACAGTTGCTGCTGCAACAGCTTTTTTGTCTTATGTGGAGCCCTCTTTGGTCCTACCCTTCTTAGCATCTCGCTTTCACATGGCCTTAGAGACAGTAAGTAGCAAAGGTTCTATGAATAAAGTTATTATTTATCAAAAAAAGAAAAAAAAAGAATTTCTAGTGTTAATTAATCTATTGCGCATGATTGCATATTTATTTGAATTGATTTTTAACTTTAATCTGCTCAGACAACAGCAACCCATCAGTTGAAAACTGCTGTGACGTCAGTTGCATTTGCTGGGCGATCACTGTTTCTTGCACCCTTGTTAGATTCATCGATGAAAACACATGATGTCAGTGGTGCTGATGTCTATTCGGATCTCCTCATGATCTCGTTATCCAATGCATTGCTTGGTATGGATGCCAATGATCCTCCTAAAACCTTGGCTACCATGCAACTGCTTGGTTCCATATTTTCCAATGTAAGCACTTCCTTGCAAATACATGACCCATTTATTTATTTATTTTGAAAGTGGTCTGCTGACTCTGGTCAACTCTTCTTTTTCTTCTCCCTTTTTTCATAACGTACAGATAGCAATAGTGGAAGACAATATGGGTGAGCTCTCATTCATGGCGACAATTAGCTTTTCTGAGTGGCTTGATGAGTTCTTTTGTCGCTTGTTTTCCTTACTTCAACACTTGGAACCAAGTAGTGTCTTGTAAGTAATGACTTTCAAATGCCACATCCATGTCATAAATCGTCTGTTGCATACCCATGTTTCTGTTGTGTGCACTTAATATACTCGATTAAGCGGTTAGCGGTACTGCAGGAATGAAGGTGCTCACTCACCGGCATCTTCCGGAACTTTCCTGGTCGAGGATGGTCCTTATTACTTTTGCATGCTACAAATATTGCTTGGAAGGCTTTCAAAACCACTATTTAACCAGGTTTAGCTCTTAACATTATTACATACTGAATTAGACAGTATAAATTATTTTTGTCCCTGGATATGATGTTTTATGAAATTCTCTGTACGATGTTGACCAGGCTCTGAAAAAAATTTCCAAGTTTGTCAAGACAAATATTCTTCCTGGGGCAATTGCAGAGGTTGGGCTGCTTTGTTGTGCATGCGTTCATTCAAACCCAGAAGAAGCGGTCGTTCACCTTGTTGAACCAATTTTGTTGGCTGTTATGTCGTCTTTGAAAGGGACACCTGTTACAGGTTTTGGAGGAAGGGGAAGTTTTGATGCCTTAGTTTTGAGCAAGGTTTTTATTTTTTTAGTTTAATTTTATATGATTTGTTTCATGTTTAACTTGCACTCTCTAATGAAATAATGTTATTTATTTGTTTTTGTTAGGGAAAACCTACACTGTCGCCAGCTCTTGAAACGTCAATTGATTATCAGTTGAAAGTATTGTCTGTTGCTATCAGTTATGGAGGTTCTGCACTCCTTCGATATGCGGACCAATTCAAAGAGGTCATTGTTTCGGCCTTTGAGTCCCCATCTTGGAAGGTTATCCAACTCTATCTGCTTTAGAAAGGACAGTTAATTCTTTATGTACCTGGTATTTTATGATACTTAATGTTGCTGAAAGTTGTTACAATGTGACAGGTAAATGGAGCTGGTGATCACGTCCTTCGTGGTCTTCTTGGAAGCCTGGTTCTTTACTATCCCATGGAACAGTACAAGTATGTCCCTCTTTCTTCATGACTTGCATAGTTGGTCTTTACATTCGTAATGTGTGTCACAAAGTTTGAGTGGATATTTTTAAACACTGGCTTCTCAGGTGTGTTTTGCGTCACTCTTCGGCTGGTGCTTTAGAGGAATGGATAAGTACCAAAGATTTTGGTAATAACCCATCTATGGGGCCAAAGTGGCATATTCCTAATAATGAAGAACTTCAGTTTGCAAATGAACTCCTAAACCTGCATTTGGAATCGGCTTTAGATGATCTTATAAAAATTTGCGAAACGAAAGTTCATTCTGATCCAGGTAATACCCTAATTTCTTCCCTTGCATGCTTTACTGATGCATTTCAAGATGGTCTGATTTTCTTCCCTGGCATTTTAGTAATTGATTCGTATATGTAAATTTGGTTTTACCCAGGAATTGAGAAAGAGCACTTGAAAGTGACGCTTTTACGTGTTGATTCTTCACTGCAAGGCGTTTCATCTTGTTTGCCTGATTTCAGACCTTCCTTGACAAACGGAATGGTTGAAGATCTATGCCATACTGATTTTCTTATCGCAGGAGCAGCAGGTTCAAAAGTTGGAAGCATTGCGTTGCGTGAAAAAGCTGCTAATATCATCCATGCAGCGTGCAAGTAAATTCAGATTTTCCCTTAATGACGCATACATTAAAGTAATTGAACGGTGGATTTGGTGAATCTCATGAATCTGTGAACTTTGGCAGGCACTTGTTGAAGGAGAAATCTGATGACAGCGTTCTGTTGCTACTCCTCATCCGTATCATGGATGCTTTAGGAAACTATGGTACTACTGGACACTACGTCAATATAATTAATTAATTATAAATTTCGTTGGTTGGCACTTATTGCTTAGATATTTCATACTCTAATTGGACATGTAGGAGGTTCGGAATATGATGAATGGTCAAACCACAGGCAGACTTGGAAACATGAATCTGCTTCCATTATTGAACCTCCGATAAATTTCATTGTTTCATCTCATTCTCACGGAAAGAGAAGGTTAAAAACTGTTCTTCTTTAGATGAACTCCTTTATGATCTATTGAATGATGTTCTGATCTTATCCTTTTTTTGTGTCCCAGACCTAGGTGGGCCCTTATTGACAAAGCTTACATGCACTGTACCTGGAGATCATCACAGTCATCCTATCACCTGTTTCGTACAAGTGGGAATATATCTCCTCCAGATCACGTCACTCTCTTGATGGATGATCTTCTTAATCTCTCTTTGCACAGCTACGAGACTGTCCGACTGTGAGTGATCTCCAACTGGCTGCATACATCATCATATGTTTATTTGTAAATTATTTATATAACAATAATGCCTCATTAAATGATTGCCAGACTTGCTGGAAAATCTCTCTTAAAAATGATGAAACGGTGGCCGCTTATAATTTCAAATTGTGTTCCAACTCTTTCGGAAAACTTGGGGAACCCCAAAGCACCAGAATATGCGGTCTTAGGTTCTTGTGCAGTCCTTGGAACTCAAACGGTTTTAAAGCGTCTGACAATGGTATGCATCTTAGTTTCAAAATTAATAAATAACTTATCAAAAAAAAATAAATAAACCGCTTTCTTAATATTGATTCTGTTGGTGCTTTCTTATTTCCGAATTCAGGATCCAAAGGCATTTTCTTCATTTCTTCTAGGAATTCTTTCAAGGTAACTTTACTTCATGCAACTGATATAGTTCATGCTTTAAATTCTCTTAACGATGCCTGCCTGTCCGTATCTTACTTTCATTGTTTATTATGCTTATAGTTCACATCATGAATCACTGAAAGCTCAGAAAGCAATCACCGAGGTATGATTTTCCGTAAGCTGATATAGACTTTACAGATCATAATTTCCTCTGCCCGTTTATAATTTTGTGGAATGCCACAGTTGTTTGTCAAATACAACATCTATTTTGCGGGAGTCTCTAGAAGAATATACAAGAAACCTAGCAACAATACAGACGTGAAAGATTTTTCAGTCTTGGTATCTGAGATTGGTTCTATGAGTTTTGAATCCTCCAACTTGCACTGGCGGTAAAAATCTCTCTATTGAGTCATTCATTCTCTTAGTAGTAGAATATTTGTGCTACTTTTTTATTTATTTGGTCGATTGCACTGGACTTCAACTTACGCATAAGATGAATATATTAGCTCACTGTTGTAATTCCTTCTCCAGATATAATCTGATGGCTAACAGAGTTCTTCTATTATTGGCTTTGGGATCTAGAAATGATCCTAGTTCATCTCCAAATTTTTTGACTGAAACTGCTGGTCAGTATTTAGAGCATACCATGTCTTCTTGTTCACCCTATTTACTTATTTTTAACTATTACTGACCTTAAATCCAATCAATTAAAATTATCCTCTTTAATTGCTCTTTTTGATGTTTATGCTTAATGAATTTTCAGGTCATTTCTTGAAAAATTTGAGAAGTCAACTTCCACAAACGAGAATTCTTGCAATCTCCGCTCTAAATACACTGTTGAAAGATTCACCTTACAAGCTATCTGCTGAGGAACATTCCATTTCTAGGAATTCAAAAATAAGTACCAAGTCCTCTCTTGAAGGGGCTCTAAGTTATATCTTTCAGGAAGAGGGATTTTTTACTGAGACTTTGAATAGTCTTTCAAATGTTCATATTATCTCTGATGCAGACGGCACAAGCTCCAGGGGAGGTCATGGAAATTCCTCTATGCAGAGCTTGGCAGACAAATCAATCACTCATTTCTATTTCGAATTTTCATCTTCGTGGCCCCGTACTCCTAGTTGGATAACTTTGCTAGGAAGTCATACTTTCTACCCAGATTTTGCTCGAATATTTAAGCGGCTATGTCAAGAATGTGGCATGCCTGTCATATTGGAGCTTAAAGGTGCGTTGGAGGCATTTGTAAATGCCAAGGAGAGATCTAAACAGTGTGTTGCTGCTGAGGCTTTGGCTGGATTGTTACATTCTGATGTCAGCGGCCTGTCAGAAGCATGGGACAACTGGATGATGGTCCTACTTCAGAGTATCATTCTTGCACCATCAGTGGAATCTATTCCCGAGTGGGCAGCTTGTATTCGGTTTGCTGTTACTGGAAAAGGAAAGTATGGAACCAAGGTGCCTCTTCTGAGACAAAGAATTATGGATTGTTTGATTAAGCCATTACCTCAAACGGTGACTACCACTGTTGTTGCCAAACGTTACGCTTTAATTTCAGCTGCACTCATAGAGGTATCTCCACCAAGAATGCCAAAATCTGAAAGGGAGCTCCATGATAAACTTCTGGAGGAGCTTCTGGGTAATATGAGCCATTCGTCTGCCCAAGTAAGCACACTTTATAGATTCTATATGAAGGTTTCATTTTTCCTTTTTCCAATAAATGTCAAGTTGTCAAATCATCATATTTTCCCATCCCTTTTCTTCCTCAGTTTGCAATGAACTTTATTGCTATTTTCTCTTCTAAAACTAATGGAAGTTTTGTGTGGTTCAGGTGCGGGAATCAATTGGTGTAATACTTTCTGTGTTGTGCTCAAACATACGGCTTAATGCTTCCTTAACTCGTAATAACCCGCATAAAGAAGGAAACATTGATGTCGATGGAAAATTCGAAAGGAAAAGTTGGGATGGATTTATTGTAGAAAGAGCATCCGAACTTGTAGTGAATATCCAGAATGCCAGTCCTCCTGTCAATATGGAGACCGCAACAGATGAGAGATCTGAAAATGAACTTTCAAGTGGAAACAGTCAAGATGATGTTAAATGGATGGAAACGGTACCCATTTATAGAATCTATATCTAATCAAAGCTTTCTTGGAATGCATAAATCAAATCTTTCTTGGAATGCATAACTCTGCCAATCTAATCTCTTCTTTGTCTGTAGTTATTCCATTTCGTGATTGCATCATTGAAGTCTGGAAGATCTTCATTGCTGTTGGATGTTATTGTGGGCCTTCTTTACCCTGTAATCTCCTTACAGGTGCGTCATGCAAATCCTGTTATGTGATATTGTCTGCCTTGGATTTTGTTTACTTGAATTCATTATTATTTGTCTTCAAGTGATAGAAGTTGACCTTTGTGTTTTAATAAAATATTTTGAAATGCTTACTGTTGAACCCTTAATCATTTGTTTATAGTCGGTATATTGGGAATTTTTGTCAAAATTTATTTTCCAGTTCCTGTAAATGCATTATGATGCTACCGACAAAAAAGTATATGATGCCAATTATACTGAGCATACGCTTCGGGTTTTAATAAATATATTTTGTCTTTTGAAGGAAACCTCAAATAAAGATTTGTCAATACTGGCCAAAGCAGCTTTTGAGTTGCTAAAGTGGAGGGTTCTCTGTGAACCTCATCTCCAGAAAGCCGTATCTATTATTCTTTCATCAGCCAGTGATTCTAACTGGCGAACGAGATCTGCAACTCTCACATTTTTGCAATCTTTTATGTATAGGTATGTTACTTCTATAATGTTTTTTTAAATAATAAACACGGGAAATTATTAAAAGTAGTCTTTACATTGTCCTATTCTCATGTTACTTTGTGAATGCCACCACAGTTAGATTCTGCAATAAGAAATGTGTTTCTATCATTATGTAGGGTAGGCAGACATTCGATCTGTTTTAGCACTTTATGGTGTTCTGCCTTTCTTATTGTTAACATCATGTTTTTATCATGAGGGTTTTGTTATTATCACATTTTCTAAAATGAAGTTTGCTATCTTTACGCCAATAGTGATAGAAGCATACAGAATAAATACTTTTATTGAAGTTTCATCATTCTATAACAGGCACACTTTCATCCTGTCTTCTGAGGAGAAACGACAAATCTGGAAAACAGTTGAGAACCTACTTTCAGACAACCAAGTGGAGGTGAGATTTAAAATGATACCTTCCTACATATATCTATTCTGAAGAGTCTAGCTACATAGAGTATAGTTTTAAGTTTTGGTCAAGAGTCTAGCTATTTGCGATTTGGATCTTAGTAATGTTTCTTAATCATCTACGGAATAAATCAACACGGGGCTTCCTGAAAAATGTCTTGGGATTTTGTCACTTCTAACTGAATTAGTGAATTCGTGTTCAGGTAAGAGAGCATGCTGCTGCAGTTCTGGCAGGCCTAATGAAGGGTGAGGGTGGCGATCTATCTGAAGACTTCCATGCGAGAGCTTACACGGAGGTGAAACTCATTCAGAAGAAGAGAAAGCAGAGGTAATGTTACTCGTTAGTTTATTCGATTTTTTTCATGTTGGTTTCCATAATTTCTGACAAGAACTAATTTTATATATAGTACTTTCGTTACATTCATTTTCTCTCAGTTAATTGCATTATGATATATATATTTTGGAAAAGAATATTCTTTTGTGCATTGATAGAACAAAATGATATGATGATCTGTTATTTGTTTTGCTAAGCTCTGCCTATTAATTTTCTCATTTTAAAACGAAATAAAAATTAATTTACCTTCCAACTTCTTTTTACCTTGACATGGAATCAGTTATTGAATTATGCATGTTCTATATGCTACGCATCATTTTGTGTTCCATGATTAGAAGTACCTTCATTGATCTATATTTAACTTTGCAACTACCTTGTCTTAATACTTCCATGTGTGTACTTGTGATTCCATGAACTACGATATATTCTACTCTAATTTTCAATTTGCAACTGCAGAAGCTTGCGTTCTGGTCAGTCCATAGCTTCTATACATGGTATCGTACTTGCTCTGGCAGCTTCTGTATTATCCGTGCCTTACGATATGCCCAGGTATGAGTATGGTCAAATAATTAAAGAGTATAATTTCTCTCCAATTTCTCCTCCCACTAGGACAAAGTCAAAGATCATCTTGCCATGATTTAGCATTATGTGGAATGGTTTTTTCTTTCCTTTTTCCTCATCTTTTTTGGAATTGATGGTCATTATTTGGTGATGTGTTAATTGATTATAAGCATCATGTTGTTGCAGTTGGTTGCCAGATCATGTCACATTACTCGCACAGTTTGTCGGGGAGCCGTCTCCTGTGAAATCTACTGTTACAAAAGCGGTTGCAGAATTCCGGCGAACCCATGCAGATACATGGACTGTTCAAAAAGATTCTTTCACCGAAGAGCAACTCGAGGTATATTCAAATCGGCCTTCTTTCAACACACCCACACCCACACCCACACCCACACCCTCATCAATTTAATAGTTTCCCTCGTCAAAACTTGCAGATTCTGGCT
>JAUMHB010048535.1:0-16993 GCA_032359685.1 Pittosporum tobira
TTTAATCAATAATAAGAAAGCGTGCTAAGATTTTGACTTCACCTACTCATTCATAATCAGATCAATTGGTTTATCATGCAAGTTATGAAATTTATTATATTGTGATATTGGAATCTCCCTAAATTAGTTGTTACTCCATCTCTGGTTATAACCCCTACTTCAATTATTAACCTCACAGTCTCTATGATAAATTTAAATAATATGAATAGCATTAAATTTTATGAAAATTTTCGGATTCACTAACCATCACAACCTATTTAGATATAGTTACTCTCGAAACTACACAAACAACCTAGATTATCTCTAGCTAAATTTAATTTGTGGTTATATTTCACACGAACTCTCACTAGTCTTCTCCTCTCAATACTTGAACTATGTGACAAAATTCATCCAAATATTGACAAGATATTTAGAAGCATTAAGAACATAAAACATAACTCGCAACATAATAAATTCACATAAAAACATGATAAAATGGTAGATCTAATTAATCATGGGCAGCATCCATTTAATCTTAGTACAAAAAAAATTAGAACATAATTATATTAAATAAGAAAATAGAAGAGTTTAGAACAATAGAACCCATAAAATTATTCGTATGAAAAACTTTCGTTTTATATGAAAAAACTTTCACCAAGCACTTGTCTACAATTTATACTACTATTCTACTAGTTATGAATTATAAAAATTGAGTACATCAATTGTCTAGAGGTCTATGCTATTTATAAAACAAGATACATAATTCGAATCTATCTAAGATTCGTGTATGAACGGTCCGGATCAGATCTTTCTTTCATAATCAAAATATGAATATGAAAATTTACGCCAACAATTTTTGTCCTAATTTGATTATGATTTGCCCCTTATCCATTCTAAGCCCAAATTTGCACCAAATAGGTCTAAAAACTTACAAAATAAAGTCCAAATAAAGAATAATAATCCAAACTAAAAGTATAACAATTATTGCATATTTGATTGAAATTTTTAAACAAATATTAATAAATTAAAAATAAAAAAATATTAAAATATTAAATACAAAATAACTCTTATCAAAATACACAAAAGAAAAATAACATTCATTTACCTTAGTGACATCCATACTTTGCTTTGCAGTAATTGACTTTCAGCTCCATGTTGTGTCACTCCTGTCATATTAGTGACATTATATACCTTATCAAGGTTATACAATGGAGGGAAGGTTTAACACTCGCCAGAAATATTTAAATATTAATTATTATTATATTCGATGTATTAGACAATTAATTATTTTATTATAAGACTTCACTCAAAAAATAATTTACCCAAAAATCAAACACCAATTTTTTTTTTTAGAATAATGGAAATAATTTATTTTAAAAAATAGCACAATTAATTTTAATTATTATTTCCAAACAGACCCCAAGTATGATAAAATGCCACCGACATTAATTGTTTACTCATATGGGACTCTAATACGCTATTCATGCGTACGTGTCCTGCAAAAATGCTTTTTCTATTTCTTTATTTGTTTGTTTATAAGAGTATATCTACGTACACATTTATTATATACATATTGTACATTAATTTAATTTAATAAAATATAATATAATAAATAATATATTTATCAAAAAATAATTATTTTTATTATGTAAATTTAATATTTAAATCTTGAAGTAATATATTTTATATTATTTTATGTATAATGAGTGTAATATAAATGTGGATATAACTTTTCTCTATAATAAATACTTCTTTAGTCTTACAAATGATGAATAAGATTTTTAATATTTTTATAATACAAATTTTAAGATGTTTTAAATATTTATTTATATATTATATTTTTATTATATTAAAAAATATGATATATAAATATATTAAGAATGTAAAGTGTTCAAAATTTTGGGCCATCTAGTTTGAAAATGTCTCTAAATCCGTGTAGAAAAATTTCAACAACCTAAACTCTTATTTATTTTTAGGACGGAGGTAGTAGTAGCTACTAAAATAGGATACGCACGGGCTATATATAGGTTTCTTCCTACCAAAGTAATAACCAATTAATTCCAGATCCCGAGGTCAAAGATTTTCAATTGATTTTACACACAAAAAGTTTCAGACTAAGAACAACGACGCTTCCAGCCTGATATTGTATTCTATTGCTAATCAACTTCTTATTAATTAGCAGAGTTCATTATCTACCCCTTAAGGGTGTATATAAACCGAATCAAGTTAAATATTAATTTATTTATATTTTATTCATATAATTTATCGAATTTTGATTTATTAAATTATCGAATCGAGCGTGAATATAAATCGAGTTCGAGAAATTAATTTTAAGTTTTCTAGCGAGTTTTATATAATATCTCTTGTAATAATATAATAAGTTGACATTTAAAATTATAAAAAGTAATGTAATTATAGTAAATACAATTGTAAAAAAGTAATATTAAAAAAAACAATGAGATTGTGTTAATTTAAATTTTAAAATATTTAATTTTGACCTTTTAGAAATCAATAATACTTTTATAATTTTGAGGAGAAATAATACTATTTATTCTTGGTTAATTATTGTACACGCAATTCATTTGGAAGTAAGTAGTAAAGAAATACTAGCAGTCAAAAAGGGCTAGGTAATTAAGTTAAAATTTGACTTTTAGGGGATTTAATTACATGCATGTAGTCACAATAACCTACAAACAAAATCTTGGAATGGAGGACCAAATCTAGTGATGTCTCTCTCCCACCTTATGGCTAGCTACCTCTCAGTAAATGGTAGATTGCAAAGATTCCTTTAATGTACACGTCAGGCCTAACTGGCTTTGAATCACATGCAAGGCGATGTCTCTCTCCCACCTCATGGCTAGCTACCTCTCAGTAAATGGTAGATTTCAAAGATTCCTTTGATGTACACGTCAGACCTAACTGGCTTTGAATCACGTGCAAGGCATGGTGAAGCATATATATATATAATTATTTATCAAAAAATTATGTTAACTATGTTAATCGAGTAATTACACATTAGAATTATTTAGTGTTTCTTTTTTTTAGGGTTATTTTTACCAATAATGTTATATACACTTACAAATTTATACAAATTAATATATCAGAATATAGCTTGTTATGAAATCAGACCAAACGTCAACGATTAATTAACAATATTTTGACACATCACTAACTATATTATTTTGTGTAAATTTATTAATGTATTGGTAGGGTGTGAACTACTATTTGACTGTAATACATTTAAAATGACCCTTCACTTATGTAGAATATCATATCCTTATTTTATTTAAAAAAAAAAAAAAAATTCAAATTTGATGTTAAGATATTAATTTTCTTTGAAGAATCAGTTTACTTAGCACAAAGATTAAAACAACAATAACATCAATAGAGAGAAACAAGCATGCCTCAATGTAATTTGATGGTAACCAAATATTCTCTTTTTTTTCCTTCCCGAAAACCTTTTATCAATAATATAGTTAGTATAAATTTGAGTAAAGTATAAACCCACCCTAACAATAAATAAGAAATTTATACAAAATAATATAATTCGTGATTTATTAAAATATAATTAGTTAATGGTTAAAAATGTATAAGATATACGTTTGTTATTATAACTAATTATTATATTTTACCATAATAATTTATATAAATTTGTGATTGTATGTATGAATTATGTGGACGCTGCATTCTTTAATTAGCATTATTCATAGATTTTTGACCACCCTAAATTCACTTCCTTAATATTTTATCAAGACAAGTGTCAATATGTCTCTAAAAGAGGGCCCACAAGAAGTAAACCTATGGCATTTGTGGCTCTTTGTTAGAATCCGTACAGATTTAAAAGACAAGTGATAAAAGTGAGTTCTCAAACCATTACACTTATATTGAGAGGGAGTGAGTAGCATGGCATATGAATTAGACACGTCGTTAAGGATCATATGGTTCTTGTCCGTCCGTATCTTTGACATTTTGCACACCATCGAGATTTCGTCTCTGCCATCCAAGATTTCATTTGAATTCTCTCTAATAAAATGAAAAATTGAATTTGTCAGTTTCGACAATATTGTGGTTTAATTTTTATTTAACGATTAATTCATTTTGTGTTTATATATTATAAGATAAATTTTATAAATAAATGAGATATACGGTAAAAAGTTATTATTATGTGAATAATTAAGAACAATCCATGTTTGTTCCGAGGTTAAATCATTACCGTTTGCATAGGTTGTCAATTCTACCATCTTGGTACATTTAATTGAGCCTATTTTGAACCACTAAATTTACATGCATGAATTGAAGAGTTTAGTATCATAATTATGAAAGCTGAAGAAGTGACGACACCAAATTAGAGGGCCAGTTTCGCATTTTAGTGCTTGTTTAGTAGATGTTATTAAATCGTGCCTTTCAGTTTAAATTTATTTTAAAATTTTTATTTTTAAGTTAAATTAAAACTATAAATTTAATTTTTTGAATTTATATTTAGTTTACCAAATATGATTGTTTAATTGCGTTTGACTTCCATAATTTTAAATATTCAATAAGTTTCCACTAGGAGTGTTAAATGAGCTGAGGGCTCGTTTAATGGTCGAACTCGTTAAAAAAAAAACTCATTTAATTTAACGAGTTGAATTCGAATTTGGTTCGACAAAAACTTGATAACATTAAATATTTTTATATTATTTATGAAAAAACTCGAGCGCAACTCTTTAAAAGGTCGATAAGAGACTCGTTTAGGTTAAATGAACCAAACTCAAACTCAAAAAAAAATAATCATTTAACTAAATGAAACAAACTCAAACTCGATGAACTCAACTCGTTTAACATCCCTAATTTCCACCAAACAAGCACTTACTCTACCTCCCTCTGTATATATATGTACTTTCTAACACACTTCTTTACATACTTCATCCACCTCAACACCCTCTCTCTATATCTCATGGCCAAGACTTGTTTGATTCCTTCCTATTTCTTAATCTTATTCATCATAACCCGTTTAAAGCCATGGACTAGCTCTAATTCACTTCCTAATTATGAAATTCTCCCCCTTGATATCGCAACTAAGCTTCGTGTTGATTCTAATGCCACCAAGTTAGCCTCTAGTGACTTTGGTAAACTAGTAACATCAGCTCCATTGGCAGTTCTTTTTCCTTCCAACATTAATGACATCATTAATCTCATAAAATTCTCGTATAATTCTTCAATCCCTTTCCAGATCGCGGCCAGAGGCCACGGTCACTCCATAAGAGGACAAGCTACCGCCGAAAATGGGGTTGTGGTGGATATGTCATCTTTGAATAATTCTAGTAATGGAAGTCGAATTAGGGTTTCTTGGAATTCTTCACTAGGGTTTTATGCTGATGTAGGAGGTGAGCAGCTTTGGATCCATGTTTTACGTGCCACGCTTGAGCATGGCCTTGCTCCGGTCTCATGGACCGATTATCTGTACTTAACTGTGGGCGGTACACTCTCTAACGCTGGAATTAGCGGGCAGTCGTTCCGTTATGGCCCTCAAATTAGTAATGTCCACGAAATGGATGTTATTACTGGTAAATTAATTTCGTACGTATTTATATTGTTAATATTTTTTTTATTCGTATACGTTTGTTAAAAAATGTAAGTGTTATTTGACTTTTTAAAAAATATTTTAAATTTTAAATACGAAACTAGCTAGTGATCTTAGAAACAGTAGCCGATATAGTAATTGCAGTGAAAGATCTTATAATTACATCCAAGACCTTAGTTACTGGTGGTGTACATCAGTACATATTTATATAAGTATTTGCTAGCGTATGTATTGCGTGTATAGTGTTTATAAACTATTCATGTTCCCAGATTTGGAGCATATATACTACATCTATTTAAAAATTAAATATAATTATATATATTTTTGGTACGTTTTAAAAGTAAAAATGTCCATAAAATAATATTATATTCTTAGTTCATTTTTTTCATTACAAATATATATAGATAAAATTTTACACTATTTTTAAAATAAATATTTTTTTATATTAAAATTATAATAAATTATTTTTAATTTTGAAACATATGAATTTCAAATTAGCAGTGAAGGAAGGGGTAGTAATTATATTTATAAGTAAGATATATGCATAGTCACTTTCGAAACCTTTGTTAATTAGAAGGAGAATCTTTTTGGGTCCTACCTTCAGAAGTTATAAAAGTTAACATAATAATGATCCAGGGGATCATCATCATATAAAGATAGTATATTTGACGTGAAATTTACAGGTTGTATGTATAGGTATGAAAGTTCAGGGCCCAGAATCAGATAGTCTAGTTTAAAGATCTTCTGGGTAGGATTAACCCAACATTTTGGTCAAAGAATTCCAGTTATTCCGTGTTAAGTATGTTTGTCCAAAATATTCCTAGATTATGACTACTGTCATTGTTTTCTTCCACCAGAAGATATGAAAGAACCATAATACAAGCATGACCATACATGGCTGCGTGAGCGTGAATATGTATTTCACTATTATCAAACTTCTTCGGCGCTTGAGTACTAGGCCCGAGTATGTATAGGCGAATTTAATGAGTTAGTCAATTTTTGAATAAATTGTGTATAATAGCAATTAATATCTCAGTACTCATTCTATGCGCTATGTCATTCTTTCATTGAATAAGTCCGCCTAGCGAATACTAAAGTATACACATGCTATTTAGCTATTTTTTTTAATGCCAAACAAGTACTAATTAAGTGATTGCATGCATATTATTATAGTCGCTAGTCCCGTCTAATTTTAAATATCTTAATTATATTTAAAATAAATATATCTCATTATTTGTTTTGAATATAAGCGAGAGACTATAATCATTGTATACTCAATTGATATTGCTTGATTTCAAAAATCTAATTAGAAATGTATGATTATTGATTTTAAAATTGATCAACTTCGACTAAAAAAATCAAACTATAACATTTAAAATTAGATAGAAGAATAGTTGAATTTTAAATTTTATTTACTTCCAGTGATTACACGTATTGCTTGACAAGTCAATTTCAAGTGTTATAATTGGAATTGAGAACTTGGGGAGTGAGGTGCAAAATTTAACTGGATTTTAAATTTGTGGAATTTTGAAACGGAGGTAATATAAATTAATAAGATGCATAGTCACTTGCACAACCTTCGTTAGATGAAGAATTCTGGGTCCTACTTTCGGAAGTTCTTTGGACAAAAAAATCAACATAGTAATGATAGAGCTGAGGGGATCATCATCATACAAGGATAGTGTATATATATATGTGTGTGTGTGTGTGTGTGCGTGAGTAGCTCAGGGGACAGAAATCATCAGACAGTCTTAATTTAAAGATCTTCTAGGTACGATTCACCCAAAATTAATCAATTTTAATTTTTTTTTTCGGCGATTATGGTTCTACAATATTTAACTACTCAAATTCAAGTCTTATAATTGGAATTGACGTGCAAAATTTAATTGGATTTCAATTATAGGGAATTGAAAACATACTTCCAATTCCAATTTCAAGTGGTGTCGGGTTAAACATATTGTTATTATAATTAGGTGTTTATTAAGTGGCCTAATTAATGAAGTTCTTGATTTGTTTGACTCTCAGGGAAAGGAGAGCTTTTCACTTGCTCCAAGCACTTAAATTCTGAGCTGTTTTATGCAGTTCTAGGAGGCCTTGGGCAGTTTGGGATTATAACCCGTGCAAGAATTGTTCTGGACAAGGCACCAAACAGAGTACGTAATTAATAATTAAGAGAATTTTTTTTTTTACCAAGTAAGAAATTATGCATTAATCTCTAGAACATTGGAGACATGCGTACAACTAGTAACACATGATGAGCAACACTGCCAATATCAATCTCTATGAGTTTTCACTGATTAAACAATATAATTAAATAAATAACTTTTTTATATTTGAATACTTCCTTGATTTTCTGCTCATTTTCACTGATATATGTTAATTGCAGGTGAAATGGGTCCGAATGGTTTACAGTGATTTCTCTGCCTTTACAAGAGATCAAGAACACTTAATCTCAATTATTGGACTGGATTATGTGGAAGGTTCTTTTATTATGCACCAAAGTTCTTCAAATAATTGGAGATCTTCCTTTTTCTCACCAAATGATCAATCCAAAATAGCATCCATGCTTACTAAACATGGAGTCATCTACTGCTTGGAAGTAGTCAAGTATTATGATGATCTCACCATTCAAACCATTGATGAGGTACTAATTTCCCAAATCATATTTCAAAAAATAAAATAATAATAAATAAATAAAGCAATTTTTCAAATTTACAATTAATGTTTTCTGCTTTAGGTAATTTGAAACTACATGCATTATCTTACTTTGCAGGAACTACAAATGTTGCTCAAAGGGTTGAGCTTCAATCCGGGTTTCATCTTCAAGAAAGACGTCGCGTTCATAGATTTTCTCAATCGAGTCCGAAGTGGAGAGCTGAAACTTCACTCTCAAGGACTATGGGAGGTTCCTCATCCATGGCTGAATCTTTTCATCCCAAAATCGCGTATTATGGATTTCCATGCTGGTGTTTTCATCAATACACTCCATGCACAGAACAAAACAACCGGACCTATTCTTGTGTACCCTACAAGCAGAAAATGGTAATATAATTTTTTTTTTCTTAATTTTAACCTAAATAAATAAATTTTAATTACCATGAAATGTAAATTAAATAATTTGATTAATTGCAGGTGGAATGATTTGATGTCTGCTGTTACACCAGATGAAGATACATTTTACAGTGTAGGATTACTGCATACCGGTCGGGTTGATGATTGGGAGGTTTTGGACGATCAAAACAAGGAAATATTACAATTTTGTGATAAAGCTGGTATTAAGATTAAGCAGTATCTTCCACATTACAACTCCAGAAAGGAGTGGATGAACCATTTCGGGACAAAATGGAACATTTTTAAAGAGAGAAAATCTCGGTTTGACCCGAAACTGATACTATCTCCGGGGCAACGAATTTTCAATTCTGTATGAGGCATTGATATTATTAAAGTGGACACGTATGATGTATTGTTGTATCTAATATAATTAATATTTTTAATAAAATAATATTTTTTTTTATTTTTTATAAAACTTCGTCGTTTTGTTCCATGCTTTGCATTATAACGTGTTATACATCACGTCGTAGTCAAAAAATATTTAGATCATCTATTTACAAATGTGGGCTTGGCCCATTAAAAGCTACAGTGCGACTTTCAAATATCCAACATAGATATAAAGGCGCTTTGCCCAAATTATGGTCAGCATGGCTTTATCCCCTTGTATGCTTCCACCATTTTCACTGGATCTTCTCTATCTCACTTCTCCCTTTCCATCTTCTCTTGCTAACTCCAACCCCTGTAACAGTTTCAGAGCTCTTAAATTCAAACTCTCTTGTTCTACTAAAACAATTCCACTAGATACCCAACAAATTAACCCCACGAAGAAGAAGAGAAAACCTAGACCCAGCTTCTTAGAACAAGTTCAGGATAAATGGTCTGTTAAAACAGCTTCCTTGAGAGAGAAGTTTCCATGGGAAGAACAAATTGAGAGAGAATCAGTTGAAGAAGAACAGGAAGAGGAAAAGGAAAGTCAAGAATTTGATGGGGTTGTAGTGGCTGAGTCAAGAATTGATAACAAGTCGTCAGTGAGTGACCCAGTGATTTCTGGTTATAGAAATGGTGTAAAGTTAGCTCCTTGGGTTCAAAGAAGCAAACCAAAAAACATCGAATTCGATTTTGAAACTAGAAATTTGGAGAAAAGTGTCGATATAGGGAAAAGGGTGGACAGAATTTCAAGAAATGATGGTCAGGAATCGAAGAATTTAGCTCGAAAATATGAAGAAATTGATGGTGATAAAGTCAATGCAGCTCCAATTGAGAAAAGGGTTGATAGAGTTGCAAGTAGTGATGTTCACGAATCGAAGAATTTGACTCGAAAATTTAAGGAAGTTGATGACTATAAAGTCAATGAAGCTCTAATTGGGTATTCAGAAAAAATAGAAGCAGTGCCTGTCAATGTCAATGGAAGTTTATCTTTTAAAGGGAAATTATCCAGTATTGATCAAGAAATTCAAGATCTTGATGATTCTAGTGATGAATGTCATTTGATGAGGCTGCAATTGGAGAAGGAGGGTGATGGGAAATCTGTGGAACAAGATAGATTGAGGGAGAGGTTGCCTTGGGAGAAAGAAATATATGTTGCGGAGAGCAACACAATGTTGGTGGAGAAAATGATACCAGAGCCTGAATTGAAGAGGCTAAGGAATGTGGCGTTGAGGATGGTAGAGAGAATAAAGGTTGGAAAAGCCGGCATTACTCAGGCACTCGTGGACTCTATTCATGATAAATGGAAGGAGGATGAGGTGGTCAAATTGAAATTCGAAGGGCCTACTGTTATGAACATGAAGAGGAGCCATGAAATTTTGGAGGTTAGTGTTGTTTACAGAGTTTTGACATATTCTAAAACTATGATTTTGACATAGCCTACACAGTATTCTAAAATTTACGATTATTTGTATTATCAATTTGGTGATACTCCGCCTGTTCCACAGAAAGAATCCTGTTTCAAAATTTTGCAGGTATGAATGATATACTTTCCTTGTGTAGTGGTGGCCTAGTAATGAAATTGTGATAGTAAACTTAGAGCCTGTAACTTTGTACTACAGTCAATAAGAAAAGGGAAGTAAGGGTCTCTTACTGCTGAACAAAACAAAAAGAAAAATTGACAAATGAGACTCTTTTCGTGGAACAAAGGGAGTGTGAAAATGATCTACGCTGGTTGTTTACTGGGACTAAATTGAATTTCACTAATGTGCATGCTACTTGCTTGTTATGACTAGTAGGCATAAAAAGGAGCTTGTAACCTTGTCTTTGCTAGTTTCAAAATTCAAATTATTGTGATTATAAAGATTGTTAGTTTATGTTTACACTTCATGTATGATGTTTTGAAGAATTAAGTTTATTGGTTTCTTATGTGCACTATATTTTGCAATGTATCAGAGAAGAACTGGAGGTTTGGTGATATGGAGATCAGGCAGGTCAATAGTGTTGTTTAGGGGAATGGCCTACAAGCTTAATTGTGTAAAATCGTTCACTAACCAAAATCAAGCTAACAGAATATTGCAGTCTCCAAATAACTTAGTAAATGAGCTTACTCAGAGTGTTAGACTGATGAATGGCTCTAGTAGTTCATTAGAATCATCAATACCTGATTCAGCAAGATATATGAAGGATCTATCCAAAGAAGAACTCATGGATTTGAGTGAGCTCAACTCTCTGTTAGATGAGCTAGGCCCCCGGTTTGTAGATTGGGCAGGCCCTGATCCGCTGCCTGTTGATGCAGACTTACTTCCTTCTGCAGTTCCTGCTTATAAGTGTCCATTCAGACTTCTTCCATATAAGGTAAGACCTGTTTTACGAGATAAGGAGATGACTTATATCCGTAGGACTGCCAGAACGATGCCTCCACATTTCGCCCTGGGTATGTGTAAAAAGATGTTTGTTTTTTTATTTACATTTAGTCGTTTACAACACTCCATTTTTGTATGACATGTCTTTTCTTACTTTTTATAGGAAGAAATAGACAACTGCAAGGTCTGGCTGCGGCTATGGTGAAGCTATGGGAAAGAAGTGCCATTGCGAAGATAGCAATCAAGCGTGGTGTGCATAATACTCGTAATGAAAGGATGGCTGAAGAACTCAAGGTGAAAACGGATAAATTTTGTTTTAGGTTTATTTGTGTTGGCCTGCATGCATGTGCATTTGTTAGCTTGTATGTGTGTATATATTTTACCCTGTTTTGAATTTAGAAGTGTTATATGCATGTACAAATTTAAAGGAAAAGAAAAACTTATAAGCATCTGTATCATGTAGAGCCAAGGGTAATGACTAAATGGATTGTTCCATGACAAGATTCTTAATTAAGGTCTTACTAGAAGCCCCACATATGATACATGTGCAGCACAAATTTTGTTGTAACAAAAATAGCTTTTTCTTTATGAATACAGGATAGTACTATATACTGATTAGATGATGTTTAATGCTAAAATTTGGAGTCCTTTAGATGTATGAACATATGTATGGTAATGGCAATAATATAAAATATCAAGAGAAAATGTAACCCAGCTGCATTTATGAGGGAGAGAATATGAAAATCTACAAGGATGAGGAAATGAGGGTCTAGAAACAAAGTTATAAATTGGAAAGTAGGACAAAGTATCAGGTAAGAATAAAAAGTTGCTGTGTGTGCACAAAACTGCATTGCGTAAATGTCGGTGAAGACTTGAAGTGGATGTAGAGAGAGAGCCAGAGAAACAAAATAGAGTGGTGGGTTGGAATCATCATATAAAATATGGTTGAAGAGGAGCCTGTTCAGTGTTCATCAAAGGAGTTGATATGGCCATCAATTTATTAGAGTCTGTAGCATTTGATGTTTATAGTCTAAATTTGAGAGAAATAGTTTATTTGAAATTTAAAGGGAGTGACCAAAGTTCCCTAGCAGTCTAGCTTATAAAATAGATTATTAGCAGTAGAGGGTTTGTTTCCCAAAGAGGCTCTACACAATCAACCTTAACTTTATTGCGTCCCATTACGGATGCAATATTTTAGAGGAGACCTTCGTTCTGAAACGTGTCATAATTCTATACCAGATTTTGATATTATAATGTATAACCAATTTGTTTGTTCTTGGAACACGATAGACCATTCAGTGTGGATATTATTTGAATATTTGAAGTATATGTTTCTATTCCGCTATTAATTTGGTCTATTCTTTACATGTGCATATATTTTTTATGTTAACGGAAAACCTTTCGTTTGTACTACTAATAAACATGAAGTATATAAATATAAGCTATTGGTACTTTCGTGTTTATGTAGGATTCATACAAATAAGTCCTAGGGCTTAAGATAATCTCTTCCACACACCCACTGTTGCAACTCTGATGTTCTGTAAGGTCTTGCTTCCGAATTTTGCCAGTTGACTGAATGCTTTTATATTATAACGAAGCATTTAATCTCATTATGCAGATATTGACAGGGGGAACACTTGTCTCTAGAAACAAGGATTATATCGTCTTTTATAGGGGTAACGACTTCTTGCCACCACGTGTAACAAAGACATTGGTAGAAGCACAAAACTTAATTGATGTCCAAGAGGATGAAGAAGACCAAGCACGGCAGAAAGCCTTAAATTTTATCGATTCAAATGCCAAAGCTGCCAAGGGCCCACTGGTTGCGGGAACCCTCGCTGAGACCATTGCTGCAACCTCGCGCTGGGGAAACGAGCCAAGCAGTGAAGAACGAGAGAAAATGATGAGAGATTTAGCTTTGGCTAGACATGCTTCACTTGTCAGATTTCTAGAGAACAAGCTTGTTCTTGTAAGTGTTTGATAATTCTTCCATCCCATTCTAATTGTCCTAATTTCAGTTTTATGGTCAAAGTGACCATTCTACTAATTAATAACTCATAGTACTTTACTTAAATATAGGATGAAAGACCATGGTGATGTTAATCTACAAAAAATATTCTACTAACGGCTAGCCCCAAGATTGGTATGTTCAAAATTCAAAATAAATTTGATTAATTATTAATTTAAGAAATGGTGAGTTTGACCATGAAAGTCACACTTGGACAATTAAAATGGAACGGAGGGAGTACAATAATTTGAGTGATCCATTTTTGGTCTCCATAGAAACCCTTTCCAAACATGATTTGATATCAGGTGCTTTTTCCCATGCTCCTCAATTTCAGGCGAATGGAAAGGTAAAGAAGGCTGAGAAGGCTTTACGAAAGGTGCAGGATTATCTGGAACCATCATCACTCCCAAATGATCTGGAAACGTTAAGTGATGAGGAGAGATTTCTATTTCGTAAGATTGGCCTGAGTATGAAGCCTTTTTTGCTTCTAGGTAAAGGCGACGATTTTACTACTTTTATATTACCCATTTGGTTTATTGAAAGAATCATAATTGATATGGTTATTTTTAGGGAGGCGAGGAATATTTGATGGTACCGTTGAGAATATGCACTTACACTGGAAGTATCGAGAGCTGGTAAAGATAATTGTGGGTGGGAAGCGTTTTTCACTAGTCAAGCATGTTGCAATTGCTCTCGAGGCTGAGAGTGGTGGAGTATTAGTATCGATAGACAAAACTACCAAGGGCTACGCAGTCATTGTTTATCGTGGAAAAAATTATCAGCAACCTTATCCCGTGCGACCCAAGAATCTTTTGACCAGAAGGCAGGCTTTAGCACGGTCAATTGAACTTCAGAGACGTGAGGTATGTAGTTTACAGGCCCTCACGTGAATAGTAAATGAGTCCCACACTCGTCTGGGTGGGATTCTTAGTAGAAAATATCAATTTTATAAGGGAAATTCATTTTGAGCCCCCCAAGTATACCGAATGTTTCAAATTGCACCCTCCATTTTCATTTGGGTCAAATCGCACCTCTTAGCTACTATTTTTGTGTTATTTTGCACCCTTCGAACAAAAATTCATCTAATCCTTTAACACCATTTGACATGTGATTTGCACGTGTATTTTACTAAGGGTAAAATAGGAACCACTGAAAAGCACATGTCAAACGGCGTTAAGGGATTAAACAGATTTTTGTTTGGAGGGTCCAGTTTGACACAAAAATAATAACTAAAATGTGCGATTTGACACAAATAATAATATAGGGTGCAATTTGAAACATTAGGTATACTTAGGAGGCTCAAAATAAATTTTACTCATTTTATAATACTTTGTGGTATTTATATACTGTCTGTATGATACTGCATGCGCATTGTGATTTGAGACGATTTGTGATCCTTATATATACACTTCCAGGCACTCAAGCATCATATGTCGGAGTTGCAGGAAAAGATTGAGAAGCTGAAGCTTGAGCTAGTACGATTTCCTCTTTCAAAATTGCAATAAAAGAGAGATGTTACTGAATTAATTTCTAGCATATTTATATACTTCTGTCAATTTTTTCAGGAAAATATGAAGACAGTGGAGGTGATTGACGAGGAGACATTGTACTCGAGGGTTGATAATGCTTCTGATGGTGACAATGATGACAACATGGAGGAGGTAATATTCAATCTTCCGTATGTTATGTTGAACAGATCTTTTTTTTGAACGGGTGGTGCACTGGTACCACAAAGACTTATAAGCCACTAGCGTATAATGATCTCCACATGAGCGAATTAATTAAATCCCAATAATAGACAAGAAACCCACTAATCATGGATAACATGATCTCACAATAGTGAGCAAGATGATCCCATATAAATGGGCAAATAATCTTTGCATAACGGAGATTCAAACATGAGATCTCTAATACTTCTAGGAAGTCAGGGTCTCAAGGCCTCTGTTTTAACATTGGGTTAAGTCTGATTGGCATGTTGAACAGATCTTAATATTGTCTGGTAGAATTGTCATATTTGTTGTTCACTTCAAGTTCATTCGCTTAATGTCTCAATTTTTTAATACGCCCTTTGTCCCTTACTTTTACGAGAAGACTTTCATTTGTAAAATTTCATTTTAACCCTAAATTTCACCCGTGTTTAGTTAGCGGTTGTGGTGAAATTATTGAAATCATCGAACTTTAGGACATTTGAGTCATTTCAATAATAAGTAGACTCCCTCTTTGGACAATTATTTTTTTTTTTTTAGCAAATGAGACTTTCTTTAGAACAAAAGAGTATGTCATTCAGGCATCCCGACTCATTGTGTACTTTTTGAATCTCTTAGCAAAATTTCTCTTGCCTAACTGAAAGTCTATCCGTGAAGCAGGATGATGTAGAAGATGAAGAAGCATACCTTGAGATATATGACGACGGTGATGAGGATGCAAATACCTGAAACCGTAGCCAATGAGGAAAATGGGACCCCTTCATGATATCCACCGGATGATCGAAGCCAGGAAGATTTAGTATTGGGAAAAGTGAAACAAAATTGGAGCATGACAAAAATGCATGTAATCATCAATTTAGTACAACAAAGATGAGACCACAGATATCATTAGTTCTTATTGGCTGTATATAAAACCCTAAAAACATAGTCGATGGCCAACACCCAATATGAAGACATTAGGGTTTTTTCAACTTGATAGAGCTAAAGCTTCAACCGCTTAATGAATCATATGCTCATGTTTATTTGACTTGCTGTAAATGTAAATCATCCTTTATGAAAGGCAGAACGATTGAGGCTAGTTCAGCTTGGTGTGAAGTGTAACTATGATTGGCTCCTTCTATGATCTGCAATTTGTGGGTAGGTATGATCTTGTCGAATTCCAAGGCATCTTCAACGGGGATGACTTCATCAGCAGATCCATGTACCGTCAAGACCCTGTGTATTACAATATCCATTATTTACGACCAAAAAAATAAACTCCAAGCCTTGATCTCTAATTTCGTATAACTTAAAAGGAGCCTTTTAATACATAGTAAAATTCCAAATTCCATTTAATTTATTTGTTGAGAGAATAGTAAAATTATTTGGAAATAAAGGTTTAAATAAATTTCTGGACATTGTTATTAGATGATAACACGTTACCAACTGATTTGTAAAGCAATCAAAACATGAAAACATATCAATTTAAAATATGATTTAATCTGCATCTGACCTGCATTCTTTGTTGATATGAAGGCATGCCTCGTGCATGTTTGTATTCAAGCGATCCATCAAACTTTCTTCAGTCACTCGATAGGAAACCTCTCCTGTAGAAGGAGACTATTTATCAGCAATAATAATAACATACGACATATAATATTCATATGCAAGGCCCAATGGGTTGTTCCAGTGTTAGTAACCCTCATAAGTGTGTGCTTCAGGTAGTTAGACGTCATGTTCAGAACTCCATAGTCATATTAGGATCAAGGGTTTAGCCAATGCATCTCCAAAGGGTATAGTTACCGAGAGCTCCTCCACATAAAAACCCAAAAAAAAGAAAAAGAAAAAGAAAAAAAAAAAAGAAAGAGCTACGTCCATGTACCAATATTTTCTTGTCGATATATATATATATATA